>JAPYZO010001353.1:0-18411 GCA_030522905.1 Torymus flavipes
TGATAATTATACGACTGCGATATATTGTTCACAAATGTGGATTATATTCAATAGTATTAACCATCCTGAGGCGGGTTTTCCTAATAGGATTTATCCCAAGTGGTTTACCTATTAGGTTTTCCCCGTCTCACAGGCTTAACCCTGTGCGAATGCGGGAAGGTACATTGTAAATTAATTATTTTGTATTATACAAATAAATATTATTCTATTCTATTTATTCTATTCTATTCTAAATTACTATTTGCCGCATCACGGAGTTTTTCGCGCCGATTCGAACAAAATTCGAGTAGTTTTCAATGCTTCGCAAAAAACATCCTCCGGGTTCACACTCAATGATCTTCTTTTGCCAGGACGGAAACTTCAACCCGATATCACTCTCGTTATTTCCCGATGGTGATTTGGTCGAGTAGCCATCGTGACTGACATTGTAAAAATGTTCCGTCAATTTTTGGTGCATGCTGAAGATCTTGATTACCAGCGACTAGTATGGAGAGACTCGATCGACACCCCAATCAAGGATTAAATTCAATTCAATTAGCAAAGGACAGTCAACACTCGCATCCGCTTGCGCATCTCTTACTAACTAACCTAATTTATATCGATGATATTTTTTTAGCTGCAGACAACGAGGAGCAAATCATAGCACAGCGAAATCAACTCATTGACCTTTTACCGACAGCAGGGCTCGGTAAATGGCCCAGCTCGCTTCCGGAGCTCCTCCAAGGACTTCCCGGCGTCGATGTTTGCGATCTTCCGTCCCCTTCAGGAGACATCGTATCTACCCTTGGACTGAAGTGGGACACGAGGGCTGACGAGTTATTGTTTAAAACTACCCTGCCTCCACTCACCACTCTTATTTCGAAAAGAACAGTGCTGTCCGATACAGCACGCCTGTTCGATCCATTAGGATTTATAGCGGCCTTCATAATTCAGGCAAAAATCTTATTGCAAGACTTGTGGATTAATCAGCTGGATTGGGACGCCCCGCTGCCACGTGAGTTTCTCGAGAGATGGCTAACCTTTCGCTCATCTCTGCCTCACCTGCCGGACATACGAATTCCGCGATGGACAGGAGCATCAAGGGACAAGGATTGGCATCTCCACGGCTTCGCCAATGCCTCGATGCGAGCTTATGCAGCCGTCGTCTACGCAGTCATTCCAGAATCGGCTCCTGTGATACTCATGGCAATAACCCGAGTCGCCCCGGTCAAAGTCGAGACGCTCCCTCGCTTAGAACTCTGCGGCGCCACTCTCCTCCCGTGACTCGCAAAACACCTTTACTCGGGTATGTTGCAGGTACCTTTGTCAATCACCGTTCGGAGCGACTCCAAGGTCGTTCTCGACTGGCTCAAGAGCCACCCTTCGAGATGGCCGACTTTCATAGCTAATCGGGTGAGCGAGATCAGCACATCGTTCCCGGGCGCCGTTTGGAGACACGTCGGCTCCAAGGGCAACCCCGCGGACTGCGCCACGCGAGGCTTAAGCCCTCATGAACTGGCGCCCTTCACTCTTTGGTGGCAAGGACCTGCTTCGCTTTCTCGCCCTCCATCAGAATGGCCGACGCAGCTTTCGCTGTCCCTGGAACAGTGTCATACCCTTCACGCCGAACATATACCGGCGGAATCGACCGCTGACGAGGACGTGCTTTCCTCGTTGAAAAAGTTTTCCTCGTTTTCAAAGATGCCCCGAGTATTGGCTTACGCTCTCCGCTGGCAACCAATCGTCAATCGCAAGGCCTTGCCCGCTGTTTTTCAACTCTTGGCTTCCGAGATTTCCAAGGCAAAATATGTACTTTTTCGAATGATTCAATCTCACTATTTCGGTAATGAAATCTCCTGCATTTCAGCAGGTAAACAGGTCCCACTCCACAGCGCATTGGCTCGTTTGTCGTCGTTTCTCGATGTCCAGGGCCTTCTTCGTGTCGACGGAAGACTTCACAACGCATCTCTGTCCGATGCTGAGCGCCACCCAATAATTCTCCGGGCCGCAGCTGTTTCACAAAGCTCCTCGTTGAAGAGATTCACCGTCTTACACTACACGGCGGTGTTCAACTGATGAAAAGCCTTCTTCATCGCACGTACTGGAACATACAGGGGAACCGTCTGATCACGTCGGTCTACCAGCGGTGCATCAGGTGCATTCGACACGGAGCGACCCCTCTCCAGCAGCAAATGGTCCCGCTACCTGCCGAGCGACTTCGCGAAGGATGACCATTCTCCTCCACTGGTTTGGACTACGCCGGTCCCTTCCCAATTCTATTTTCATATTCAAGTTGTATCTGACCTTACTTCTGATACATTCATTGCATCTTTTTCTCGGTTCACAGCTCGCCGAGGCCTCTGCGGTACCATGTTCTCCGACAATGGCACCACCTTTAGAGGCACAGACTCTGAACTGCGCCGCCTCTTCGATCGAGCCTCAATCTTCTCGAAGGAAGTCTTTGCTCAACTCGTCACTCGAGGAACCGAGTGGAAATTCATTCCCCCTCGAGCGCCGCATTTCGGCGGCCTTTGGGAAGCTGCAGTCTGCAGCTTTAAACACCACTTTCGCAGAGTCATTGGGGCCATCACGTTGACGTTTGAGGAATTCTCAATGTTGGCTGCTAAGATTTAAGCCTGTCTCAATTCGAGGCCGCTATGCCTCCTCAGAAATGAGGCTCACGGTCTGGTCGCACTCACGCCGGGCCATTTTCTCGTCGGGTCAGCCCATCTGACGTTCCCCGAGCCCTTGCAGGACCTCACCGCAAAGGTGACTTTCAATTCCAGGTGGCAGCTTGTGAGTCAATTGAGAGACTCCTTTTGGGTCCGATGGCGCAAGGAGGTTCTCGCCCAGCTTCAACAGCGGAACAAATAGCTGAAACTCCAGCCAAACCTCCGTCAAGGTGACGTTGTGATTGTCACTGACGAGCTTTCTCCGCCGTCCATCTGGCCTATAGCTGTGGTTTCACAGACGCACCCCGGTAAGGACGGCCTCGTCCGAGTTGTAACGGTGCGGACCACGAGATCGACCTTCCTCCGTCCGGTCGTCAAGTTGATAAAGTTGACTCCAGACGAGGAGACCGGCACGTTCTTCGCTTGCCTTTCTGCAAGCGTTCATCCGATCAAGAATCAAGTATGAAATTTTGTTTTCTTTTCAGTATAGTTTCAAGAATTTCCAATGTAACTGCGTTCATTTTTTTCGTTTTAATTGTATCTGATGTATGCATGAGTGCTAGTACGCTTTAAAATGTATAATGTATGACGTATGATGTATGATGTATGATTGCCCCCTCTGGTCGCGGCAAGGTGGGCGGTATGTTCGGCAAAAATATGTATTCGACCTTTTGTAAGTCATACGGCTCGACACCCAGAGAGAGGATCTAGAATACTCCGTCCGAGGCGAAGGCGAGAAGAGCGATGCAGAACGATGTACGTCTCTCTCCCAAGGTATGATAACGGTGAATCCATGCACGTTCGATTAGCATATTCTTCTCTTTTTTCGGTCCTCAAAATGTTGCCCTTTGGAGACTGAGACAACCAAAAAACAGACATGGACAATCGATTACGCCTTCTTTTCTCTCCGAGATTTCTCCAGTAGCAGGATCCATCCGAGCGCGCGTAGAAGTAAAGGTGAAGTAAAAAACCGCACTACCTTTCGTCTTCCTGTGATCGTCGACTCCCACCAAAGAGAGCGCGGCGCAGATTGGCTTACTGGAACTCATGCTCACCGACCCGCAGTGTCCATACACATGTGCACGATCGGACATCACGCACGCACACGCTCGGAACGGCAGCTTCGCTTCCCCCCGCATCCGTCTTAACACTCCAAAACCCGGCGCATACTAATTGGGCGATGAATAGCCCAATGAAGGCGATCCGACTCCTAACGTCGTGAGTGCGAGACCGACTAGCTGACCGACGGTGCGACCAAATTTCTGACCGTGTAAATGAAATATGATAAATCAAAAAATTGAAAAAAATCGTTGATGGAATAATAACATTAACTATTTGACTGATAACAATGAGAAAATATCTGATTCTAAAAATGTTTCTTAGCTAGAACAAATTTTTTTGTATTATTGGCAAAAAGCTAAGTAATAAAATAAAACCCCCGCAAAATGAAGAAATTTAACTCCCTACAATGAACAGCAGATCTATTTTCTTGGATCCTACTAACCACCTGGAAATTAAAAAAATTATCTGCAAGATGGAAAAGAAAAATGGTTGTATTGATAATATCAACGGCAAAATATTGCGAACTATAGTCGAACATCTAACAAAACACCCCAGTTTACATTTTCAACTTCTATACATATAAGGCCATCCGGCCAGATGACCTGAAAATAGCGGAAGTTATACCTGAGCATAAATCAAAAGAAAAACATATCCCCACTAACTACAGATCCATATCACTTATTTTAAATCTAGCAAAAATACTAGAAAAAATCATGCACATAATCGCAACTCTGCGGTCAATTCGCCATAATTGCAACTCAGCAGGCTGCATGTATTTTTGAGATTTGATTATACCAAATTATTGGCTGAGTGTAAATTATACCGAATTGGCCGCTCAGTTAAAATCATACCGAACTGCGATTGAGTTACGATTATGCCGAATTGGTGATTGAGATACGATTGTGCCGATAGGAGATGTCGATATAGTTTCAAGAAAAATAAAACTAAAAAAATGCTCTATCCCTAATATCACACGTAATATATGGTAATTTAGACAAGAGAACTCCAGTTGCCATAACTTTCCTGGACCTCGCTAAAGCTTTTGATACCGTTAACCATCAAATATTACTACATAAACTATACAATCACGGAATTAGAGGAAGTGCTTATAATCCAATAAAAAGTTATCGATATATCAACGAAATAGACTACAAAAAGTAAAATTAAATAATATAAACAGCCAATTCAAATCAGTCAATATGGGTGTTCTTCAAGAAACTATTTTGGGACCTCTACTTTTTTTACTATATATCAACGACTTACTACTAGATATCCCCGAAGATACTATAGTATATACGCATATGACACAGCAGTAGTGACGACATCCAAAATCTAAAAAAAAGTCAAAACTAAAATGAATGAAACTTTGCATAATATATCAACATGATTAGCTCTTAACAAGCTCTCTTTAAACATGGACAAAACAGTTTACATTCAATTTGGTAATCAGATTTTTTCATATTCTATAAACTGGCAAAACTCATGTCTACTGACACCTTAAGAATGGTATATTACGCCCTATTTCACAGCATTATTTCATATGCAATGATAGTCAGGGGAGGAGCGTATCTTAACAGTAAAAACTTGATCAATAGACGATGGATGAGATTACTCAAAATAATCCATAAGAAAAATTTTACAGTTGATAAAAATCCCACAAACATAGATCAAATCTTTGGGTATGAATCACTGTCTTATCATTAAGAAGAATTACAGTCAGCATTTATTAACTTCAAAGTACCACTAAAAAACCATACAAATTCCAAGAACATACTTGATCATTAGCACTGAAGATGTTATATATGTCGAATTCCATGAGAAATATGCCTTAAGACGGAACGGTTTCAGCAAATTTGTATATTGCATGCACGCTCTTACTATAATGATTTTATCATTCTGTCGAGTATTTGAAACCTAAAAAACTTTGGGCTCATCAACGCATATGCTTGTGACACCCTTTTGTAGCTCACAGAGTGAAAAATCAATTGAAAATTCTATGCTAATTAATATTTTTACTCAAATACGGTCACGGAAAAAGTGTGGCTGATGCCATTGGAGGGGGTGTAAAAGAAATGTGTCATAGGTTTGTTGCAAATGGTAATGACATTACTTGTGCCACCGATATGAGCAATTTCATTAATAAGAGTGAGTCGTTCATCAAATGTTACATCATAAAAACAGAAGATATTTCCGAAATTCGTAAACTATTGCCTGAAGACTTGAAAGCCGTTAAGGAGACTACAAAAGTTCATCAAGTTGTGTGGGACAAATCAGAGCCAAATGAACTTTTTTTCCGTTATTTTGCTTGTCCAGATTGCACTTCAATTCATTGTGATCATTATAATTTGTCGAAAAGTAAAGTTTCATGGTTAAAAGGAACAATCGATATCACATTCCAAGTGAACGAATTGATTAGTGTAATTTATGATAACGTCTGGTACCCTGGCTTAATTACACAAATCGAAGGAGATCAAATTACTGCAAAATTTTTGAAAAAAAGCAAATAATTATTTTAATGGCCTCATCCAGCAGACATTCAAATTTTATTACCTACTCAAATTTTATGTAAAATTGATGAACCGCATAAAGTAAGTTGCAAAGGCCGAAAAGAACGCTATTTGATCCCAAATAATCAAATTAAATATTTAAATGAATTAACCAACAGCTGTGAAAACTAAAAAATTAATTATTATACTTTTATTAGAAAAATATTGTGTTATTAGGTAAAAATTATATTATTAATCAATTTATTTTCTGTAAATAAAGTATGTTATTTGAGTTCTTGTATTCAAGGATTTAAGTTTATTTTCAAAATTAATTTTGAAAAGATTTATCTGAATTATAAAAAAAGAAAAAAGAAAGGACCCCGCACACAATGTATGGAAAAAATCATCCGGTGACTTTTCTTCAGAACTTCAAGATTTATCTTTTCCCGAAGTTTCGTTCAATTTGACCCGGTGATTTTTTCCGATACATAGTGTGCCGGATTCTTTATCGAAAAGATGTCAAAAATATTATAATATCGTTTTCAGTTGATTTTTACCTTATTACGTACAAAAACAAATATTTTCCAATTTGAATTTCGCGCCAAAACCAGCTGTAGAGTAAAAAGTATCTTTTTCGGATCAGGAAAACAGGGAAATATTAGGGAATTGTCAACCATTGCCTCAAGCACGTTAGGATATTTATATTTGAGTCAAAATATTAATTAGCATAGAATTTTTAATTGATTTTTTCACTCTGTGAGCAACAAAAGGGTGTCACAAGCATACGCGTTGATGGGCCCAAAGTTTTTTAGGTTTCAAATACTCCACAGAATCATAAAATCATTATTGTAAGAGCGGGCATGCAATATACAAATTTGTTGAAACCAATCCGTCTTAAGGCATATTTCTCATGGAAATCGACATATGAGCAATAATGCATTTCAATAACATAAAACGACAATTCTAAATTAATTATTCTTGTAAAAGAAAACTGCTTTCTAACCAAATTAATTACAGTTTTAAGATATTTTTAAGTAGACCGGACAGCAAACTGGAAAATATGTTTCCTCTGTTGGATTACTTTTGTAACGTAACTCATGTATAATGGTTAGGAATTTTGTAAATCATTGTAACGGGGAGGCTAGCAAGAGGATTTTCTCTAGCCAAGGCCAACGATGCCGTATTACACGGTGCCGCAAGTGCCAATCTAAAATGACTTTTCTGGGTATTTGCAGCTGAAAATCCAAAAACAACGCGAACTTCGGACGGGAATTCCGCTTTCTAAGAGTCTGGATCATTGTGATGTATTTACGCGCCCTTGAAAAGTAAAACGCGGGGCTGCTGGGCTCACATATGAAACGACCGGTGGAGTCGGCTCGCCGGGGGTCGAAACGCCGGGGAGAAGACTCAGTTGCGAATAAACAACGCGAAGAGTAACGTAAAATCACAATGTATTTGTTAAGAAAATAAATGTAAAATCACAAATGTCAAACGTCTCTATTATGTAGCGTGCCCTCTACAGTTCTGCTCTCTAATATGTGCTATAAAGAAAAAGGGCTATAAAGAACTCACCGGTTGTACCGGCCGCCTTGCCGCTGGGCCCCACTTCGGGTCATGGCTCCGTTCACGCCAGACGTACGTTTGTACAACTGACACTTTTAGTCTTAATAAAGTTCATCCACTCAACTCGACTACCAATTTGTTAACAGTTTATGGCCCAGTTCCCAGTATTTAGGAACGATTATAGGGAAAAAATGTGAAAGATCTCAGCCAGCCTTAGTGCAATAGTGCGAAAAGGGATAAGGAATAAAAGAGATAAGCAAAGGTGTAACAATGGAAATCGATTTAGGGAAAATTACGAAGCTAAAGAACATTGAAAACTGGAGTGTTTGGAAATTTCTAGTGCGTGTGTTACTGAGATCTCACGAGGATTTGGTGTAGTAAACGGAACTGAAAGTAAATTGGCAACTCCTGCCGAAGGTGCGGCAGAGGACGTGCAGGCACAATAAGCAAAAGACTTAAAAGCCTACACCGAAAAAGATGGCATCGCTCAGGAATTCATCGCCACTTCTCTTGAAAGACCACCGATGACACATATATTGAATTGCGAAACAGCTAAGGCCATGAGGGATAAACTGCACGCGATATATGAGAGTAAGACGGATACAAGTGTGCATCTGCTTTAGAAAAAAGGTTTAGTTTTACAAAAGATCCAAATGATAAAATGATTTGTGTTACACGTTATATCTCAGATTGTATGATGATCACAAAAATTCTTCTCACTCTACCGCAAAATTATAACCACTTCAGATCAGCTTGGGATTCAGCAGCGTCAGATCAAAGAACGATAGAAAATTTATCGTCTCGATTGACTATGGAAGAAACACGCATGTCCAGTCAAGAAAAATCTGAGAATAGTACTTTCGTGGTAAGAGATCAAAGAGACACGCTAAAATACGCAAGTAAACGAGAAAATAAAAACAGAGCAATGACAGATTCGCAAAATCATCGCTCGCACATTGACAGTCACACGAAAAAGAAGGGCTTCTGGAATTAGTGAAGACCAAGGCAAAGCGAAAGGACTGCTGGCTATTACCAGGAATTGAGTGCCCCAACGGCTCGACTCCGGAGCATCAGAACACATGTACGACAAGCGCGACTGGTTTGTAACTTACGAAACGGTAAAAAATAATCTGATGCGCATCGGTAACGGTCAAATTTTACATGCAGTAGCGAAAGGCGATATAAATGTATTAGCGTTTAATGGTGTTACAGGTAAGAACTCACAGAGCTGAGGAATGAAACTGCGACTCAGCAGTTCACAAAGCATTGACCGAAACAGCCATCACTTCAACGCGCTCTGAACACCACGTAAGTCGCGTATGATCTTCCAGAAATAAACATCATCAAGCTAGCCAGAATATACATAGAATCAATGGAGAAGCTACAACTCGAAAAGGAAGCCGGAACACACCAACAACAGTGCCGTCTGTCTATCGATGACCTGCTACTCAAGGATGTCGGAGTCACGCATAGAACCGATACCGCCTCTCAGTCACAATTGGTATCCTCCGGGGAAGACCAAAAACGATCCGGCAGCTGTCCACCGTCGACACAGGTATCCGGAGCAGTATCGTATCCACCTGTTTGAGATAGTGCCCACTTCGCGCCCTCGCCATCCAACACGCCACCATGGAAAAGGGAGCACAAAATGAGACCTCGGTTCAATTTCCAATCTCAAGGTGAGACTGCCACTCCACTCCATCACACATACGGATTTGACGAAGGCATGCTACCCAATAACGCAGCTGGTTATCATCCCGGGTTTCTGCCCAAATAGTCGCCAGGTAATACCTACATCGGGCAATCCGACTTACCAGTACATGCGCCTCCAAGCACGGCAGAACAGTTTTTTCACCAGCAAGGAGGTTGAGGCTCGATCTGCACCTTCTGTATTCCTCAAGCGACAAATATGCGAGTAACGCTCTTTTGTAGAATAATACGAGGACTACAGAAAGAACTTGGACCGGGGAAGAATAACTGGCTAAAAAGTAACGTATTTCCAAGACTGAACGGTCAAGCAGCAAAGGATTTTTGGACGTATATGGATAGATTCAGTTCGCTCGAACAGCTGCTATTTGCCATCACCAAAAAATATAGCGTAGACGAAGATATGGATCAAGTGCGATAGCAATTAGAAACTATAAAGAAAGAGCCATCAGGGAAGGTTACTGATTTCGACAGAGAGTAATGATTCTCCTAAGTAAGTTGCAACGATCTTACACCAATAACAACACATTTATTTCGGAAAAGTTCTGCTACGAACAGCAGCGAGAGTAAGAGGCCTTAAACAATTTTTGTATGGGTTGACGCCGGATTACAGTACCTCGTCAGCATCCGACAATTACGAAGTCTGGAAAAGGCCATAAGGGATGCCAAACGCATAGAAACAGAGACAAGCATATGTTTTAATGTGGATGAAAATCGAAATCCGTACTAGGAAACGGCGGCAATTAGACTCGCTCCCACCAAACTATATTGCAACTATTGCAAAAAACTCAATCACAGTGAAGAGGACTGCCGACCCAAAGTTGAGGATTCGAAATTCTGCGGGTATTGCAAGATTCAGGGCCACGCTTTCGAAGAATGCGGTTCAATAAAGGAAGACGTACAAAAATGAATGATCGTTAAAGACAAGGTAAGAACAGAGGTGATGACAGCGAGTTCACCAGCCGAGGCGAAAACTGCTGACTCAGCTCCAGCAGTGAGAACCACTGACATGCGTGGCCACAATAAATCGGGGTCAAGACACTATGAATTAAGGCGACAAACCGATTCAAGACGAGAGAGAAATCGTGAAAGATATGATGGTCAAGATGATCCAGATGAAAGGACAGTTCGCCCCCGTCGAGATCAGGACCATCAAGGATCATGGCACCCCAGCAATAGAGGGGAACGATATCGAAATAATTACGGCAGTCGCAGGAACAACCATCGCTACACGGACAAAGAAGAACAGCACCCAAGAAGTGATAGCAGAGTTCGTAATGACAATAACCGATACCATGATGGCAGGAGGAATCGATCTTTTGACAGGAGCCAAGAGCGAAGAAACTATTCCTCCCATCATTAAAACTTCTAGGACGCTTGGCGCCAGAGTCCTATAGGAGCGAGCGATTAATGAAAGAGGCAACAACCGCCCATAAACCACATTATGTTATATGGTTCGCCCAAGCAGGTCATCGACCTCCCATGGTGAGCATGAGGAATTTTACCTCAAAGACAAGCAGAGGTCGATTGTATGTCGATACAGATGCGGATGTATCGCTGATAAAGCAGAAATGCGGAAACAGAAAAGTAGCCGTAAATAATGAAAGACTAGACACAATAATCGGCATCACGCAGACGAATATACGTAGTATTGACAAAGAAGGCAAAGCACACGTACCTTACCATACTACAAGCGATAAACCCATAATAAGTGCGGCCCCTGTCACAGTAGAACAAAGTGAGGTCAAGGAGGAAAAGAATAAAATCTTCGATTTAAAAGATACCGATGGCTACGAGCATGATGTAAATATAAAAGCGCTACAAGTATTTTCTAATTACCAACCAATCGAAGCCAAAGCAGCTCAAAGTTGTTTAGAAGTTGATCGAGCTATGAATTCTCTCGTAAAACGCGAACATATTCACAGCCCTTCTAATACAAAAAACCACTGCCAATACATTGGCACTACACTGGCTTTCTCAAAATTTATTTACTGATTCTTTTAATTAATTTTTACTTCTAATCGTACTTTTTTGAAAATTGAATCTTTTCTGACAGTTTTATATATTCCAGCATTGTGCCGTGCGTGATACACTAATGCGGATTACTAAACTGGTTTTCTACATACACAAAGGGGGTGTCAAAGTCATTTTTTCAATTTGACCGACTCCTGAGTCGTTAAAGTAGGAAGTATATAACATTTTTTTGGCATGATAGCAAGCGCCATCTAAAAATAACGTAATAAATTATCACCCGAGCCGAAGGCGAGGGTAACAAACATGCGATCCGAGGGATGCTTTATTTGCTCCCCATGGTTAGTATACGATTTTTGCTTCCTCCTAGTGGAAGCTTTGTGATAGTAACTTTTTGAGTTGTTCTTAAAACATGTTATAATTGTTCCCCGAGGTGTTAGGAATCAAAATACATGGTTTTTGAAAAATGTCGGTATGGATGTGTGTGTGTGTTTTTTATGAAGAGGGGAAATGACTTATGTAACGTACGTATTATGTATACATGTGTGTCGGACTGTACTGGACGTAGCGACTAAAACCCTAACCTCATCGTCATTGGCCTTTCGTTGCCCCCGCGGAACAGCCGCTAAGCATTACTTCGTGGGGGTGGCCTCAGCTGTTCAGCTCTTCCACATTTTCAGTTTTCTCATTGTTTGTTACGGAGAACCGTTGTTGTTGTTCTCGTCTTTCTGCGTTCCTGCTCCTCTTCTCTTCATAACGCCTGTGGTGAAACCGCTGACCGCAGACCACTTTGCTCCGTCTTCAACATCAATTTTACGAGGGTCTCTGGCTCAGGTGTTGATCCCAGTGGGTCTTCCAGGTCCTTTCTTTCGTCAGTGTAGCGCTGGCACTAAAAGAATACATGTTCCGCATCCTCGGGCACTCCCCAACCCGCCGGGCACTGTAGTGTCTCCTCAAGTTCAAACGGGTGGAGGTAGGTCCTAAGGCATCCGGAATTTGAAAGCATCTGAGTTAGGTAATAGTTGACTTCCCCGTGTTTACGGTTAACCCAGTCATTAACCTGAGCGATAAGTCGATGTGTTCACCTCCCCTTTTCAGATGCGTCCCATTACTCTTGCCATCATTAGAGGCTGTCCTGCCTTATGATCTTCTTTAGTTTCTCTTGTTCTACTAGGATACTGCTTCGTTGATCATATAGCTGCTTCCTCTCCACTGCCAGTATCTCAAAGGGCATCAGGCCTGCGATTATAAACACTGCATCATCTAATACCGTTCGGAAGCCGCTGGATACCCTGAGAGCGCTGAGTCGGCTGACTGCTGCCATCTTGCGTCGATATTTCTCAATGTTGAGGGCATTGCCGCAGATTGCTATTCCATATGTGAGTATCGAAGTCACCACTGAAGCTAAAAGTTTCCTTTGAGGTTGACGAGGTCCGCCTATGTTTGGCATGAGCTTCGCTAATGCATTGGCCGCTCTAGCTGCCTTGGTTGCAGCGTATTCTACATGAGACTTAAAGTTCAGTCTTGCGTCTAACATCACTCCCAAATACCTAACATTCGGCTGAGAGCTAATGGTGCATTGACCCACGTCAAGGGTCATGGTTTCTACTTTCTTCCGACTTGTAAAGAGCACAGTTTCGGTTTTATGGTCAGCTAGCTCGAGCCCAACTTATTTCATCGACCGCTGCACTTCTTCGTAACAGTCTCCGAAAATGCGTCGAATTTCCTCCAAGTCCTTTCTAGTGATAATCAATCCCGCGTCGTCCGCAAAGGCCCCATCTCTGCTCCTGGTGGCCGCGGGATCTTGAGTAGATCATCATACATGATATTCCACAGAGGAGATACTAACACCGAGCCCTGCGGGACTCCCCCAGTGATTTGATATTCTCTTGGACCGTCTTCTGTGTCATACACGAGTAGTCGGTTCGTCAAGTAGCTCTTGATCATGTTGTTCAGATATGCCGGTAGATCTAGCTTATTCAGCGCCTGGCAGATGTTCTTCCATCTGGCTGAATTGAAGGCATTCCTCACATCCAAGGTTACGAGCAGGCAATACTTCTTGCTTCCGTCTTTCCACCGCTTTCCAGAGATAGCCTCATTCCCTTTAGCGACTACTTCGTTGATGGTTTCGATTGTTGATCTTCCCTTCCTGAAACCATACTGGTTGTCTGCCAGGAGATGTCTAGTAGCGGCCTCGATCCGGTTGAGAATGAAACGTTCCAGCGTTTTTCCGGATGAATCTAGCATGCATAATAGGCGATAAGATGTCGGCTCCTCTGGTGGTTTGTTGCCCTTGGGTAAGGGTACAAGCCTCTGCCGCTTCCATCGCTCAGGGAAGGTTACCACTGCGAGGCATTTATTGTGCAAGTTTAGAAATGTCTCAGGTATCGCGTTGGTTGCCGTCTTCAATGCCACGTTGGGGATGTTGTCCATTCCAGGCGCCTTGCTATTTCCGATTCTCTTGTTCGTTCGAAGTAACTCCTCTCTGGTGATCGGAAGAATGTGCTCATTTTCTTGTTTCACTTGATAGCTGAAGGGTTCTTACCCCGAGAACAGAGTGGTGACAATCTTCTCGAGTTGTTCGGGACATGTGGATTGTTGCCTTGACTGAGTCATGAGCCGAGCCATGACCCCACGGATCATCGTCAACCATGCCGCGTAGCTCGATCCAACTCTGCCGCATACTATGCTTTATAGCTTTGGTTAGTTTGGATCGTGCCAACGTAAATTTTTCCTCTGATTCAGGAAAGGTGGGTTTCCCCCTGGCTCGCTGTGATAGCCTCCTCGCCTTGTGGCATTTCGCACGAAGCTCTGCAAATCTATCACTCCACCAGTAGACTGGCTTGAGTGGTTTTCCATTTCCTCTCCTCGGCATGGCGGCATCGCAAGCGTTTGTCACTTTGGCATTACGTCTTCCACTTTTTCTTCGGCTGATGATCCCTCGACACAGCCACCCTCTATACAAAGACACGTGGCCTCAGCATCGAAAGCGCTTGCTTTCTAGCCGGTGAATTTTGTTTTTCTTTGGTCGTCGGTTCTCAGACTATCTCTGATTTGTAACTCTCCAGGCTATGGTACAATGATCACTCAGTGTGCAGATGTCAGACACCCTCCAGCAGGTATTACCTTTAAGAAGACCGCTGCTGACGAACGTCTATCATCGAACTGGCTTCACCGCTGATAAAGGTTGGCTTCTGTCCGTCGTTGAGCAGTACTAGGTCCAGCACTGAGAACGCTTCCAAGAGCGTTTGCCCTCTCTTTTTCGTCTCCTTGCTGCCCCATTCCACTGCCCAGGCGTTGAAGTCACCCGCAATGGCCACTGGACTTTGGTTTCTGATTCGGTCTAATATCCTCTCGAAGTCCTCATGAGGCATGCTTGGTGGCATGTAGCAGCTATAAAAATATATGCCGCTGATCTTTCTCTCACAAATGCCTCCTCAGGATTCTTCATGAATTCTTGGATGGGATGTTTACCACAAGCCTAGATGGCGGCTGAGTTCACCGCGCCAGTATTCCACGAGAGGCCATTCACGTGCCTGTATTAGTCAGCTACGATAACCACATCCGCCTTCTCTTCTCGAACTGTCTGGATTAGCAGGACTTGTGCTGCCTCGCGGTGGTTGAGGTTGATTTGTATTATCTTCAACGCTATTTTTGAAGCAAGTGTTGGTATGCCTTCTCGTATACTGTACACCTTCTGGACCCAGGTACGTGGTTTATCTCCTTATTGCCTGCCTCTTTGTAGAGATCGCCACATGGTGTCACTTTACATATCACCGCTCTGTGGGCTTCTTCGCCGTACTTGATACAGCATTTAGATCTGACGATCTCTCAGGTACATTAATTCGAAATGTGGCCATATTGCAAATATTTAAAGCTCTTGGTAGGCTTTATAACTTCTCGTACTCGTACGCCCGACCAATTCACCCGCATCGTCTGCTTCTGGAGGAGTTTCCTTGCTGCTTGCGCTGGTAGCTTCAATAGTCCGGTCTGCATGCCGGCATAGGTCATCCTCACTGATATAACTGCTTCTGGGGCGATGCTATGATCGTTCCCAAGTTCTCTGATCACTGCTTGGTAGACTTCGTCCTTTGTAGCTGTTCCATCTAACCGAGTTACCTCTAGTGTTATTTCCGGCATTCGAGCGTTGATGGTTGCATCTTCGCCGAGTACCGTGCCTTCTGGCCAATTTCTGCGACTTTGCCCTGATTATCCTTGTTTAGGATAAGAAAAATATCGCCCGATATCATCTTGCGCACTCCGACCACTGCCAGACCCACATCCTGGAGGGTGGTGTCTTGTTTGACTTTGCTAAGGACATCGACATACGTCTTACCTTGTGTTGGCTTGATAACAAGGGCGCAGGGGCGCAGAAGTCTGCTGGTCTGTTTAGTTTCCTCCTTCATCTTCGGGCCCTTCTTTTCTTTGTTTTTATTCCTTTTTGTCTTCTTCTTCTCTACCTTTTCCCATTCAAGATCTTTTGTTTCTTAAACTGGATCTAGCAAGACTGTATCCATCTCTGAGTCCATTGGTTCCAAGTGATTTATTTTCATCCTTCTCTTGATTTTCCTCTTCTGTTGGTACTAAGGTTGTAGAGGAGAGATCTCTTTCCGCTTGCCGTGTGTACCATTAGCCTCGCCACCTCGGGCTTGCACCTTCTTGATACATGTGTCTTTTACCCGTGGTGGTGTGGTTTGCTGCTCATTTGTCTGTATGATGGCAGTAGTCATATAGAAGAATTCGCTGTTCATCTTCTTTAGGCGACTGTACGTTATTTTAATGCCATCCACCCTCTTCTTTATCTCCTTGTGGATATTGAACTTTGGTGTAATGAAGGTAATCAAGGCGTCAATCTGCTTCTCAAGGGAACTAAACTCCTTGCCCCATCTCTTCATGTGATGCACATTTGGTGCTTCATCTTCTACGCTCGTCTTTTGAGATGCAGTGGGGGTCATGCGGTCTACCCCTCCTGCAACAGCCTGATCGGCAATATCGTGCTCTGGCTCCCCCCCAAAATGCGTGGAGCTTGCATCCACCACCAGGGCTTTCATCCGGTCGGAATCGATGGAGGGATTCTACTCTTTGTTGAGGATAGCTGCTTGGGGTACTATATTTGTGTGTGTGTGTGTGTGTGCGTATGCGTGTCTGTGTGAGTGTGTGTGTGTGTGTGTGTGTGTGTGTGTGTATGTGTGTGCGTGTGTGCGTTAATTTGTAGCTCAAAATACATTGATTTAGGTGGTTGGCATGATGATGTGATCGTGAGAAACGAACTTTTTAGTGTTTGCGTTTATGTAGGGGCGAGCCATTACTAAAATTAAAAAATCGGCCTGGAGGGGTTGATAGAGATTTTCTCGAGCTTTCTTTTAAAAAAAATCATCAAAATCGGTGGGAAATTCAGATCTCTAGAGTGATTTGAACGAGAAAAGTTAGTTTTGCGCCACTGTGCGCCGCCGCTCTCCGCTTCGTCCGTCTTGCCGTCAACCCACGTATCCGACACGGGCCCGAAAGCCCAAAAGGAAGAGCCGCCAATCTTCAGCCTGCAGCCGGTGGCTGCAGGATTCAAAGAGAGGCGATCTGCGTGAGCGCCTCAACTGCGAGCGGGAGAGAAAGCGAGACAAATCGATAAAGTGAATGGCCACTTAATGCGTCGCGTTTGATACTTGTATTGCGCACGCACTGCAGCGGCAGTTCCTTCCGGGTTAGGCAAAGTCTCGACCTGTGCGCGTGAGTTTTTATAAGTTCAATTAGTGAATAAGCGACACAGTGATTTTATCTTAACGTAATGACTTTGATGTCAGCCACTCGTTGGATGAAGAGAGAGACGTACGCCCCAACGGTGAGATGGTCGCGGTGCTCCTGGCTTCTACGTTGGGTGTAGAGAAGACACAGCACTAACCTCCACACCGTGATCTCAGCCACTCATTGGATGAAGAGAGAAGAACGCCCCAACGGTGAGATGGTCGCGGTGCTCCTGACTTCTACGTGGGGTGTGGAGAGGACACAGCACTAACCTCCACACCGAACTCGAACACGAGCGAGACCAGCTCGCTATTTGTGTTGGAGTTCTCGCGACGGCAGACCTTGCTGAGAAGATCTGCCTCCCGAACTAGAGCACAAGTGAGACCAGTTTGCTATTTGTGTCTGAGTTCTTTGCGCGGCCGATCTTATTGAAAAGATCGGCCTGTAAAAATAACCCCAAAGGTTTATACGCCTTTCGGCTTCGGCTGGAGCTCGCCGAGGGTCTTCACAGACCTCCCTCGTTTGGCTGCAACGGTGGGCTTCCTGACGTAGGGTTGATTCTCCCCCTCGTTGAGCTTTTTAGGATAGTCGATAGCGGGAAAGCGCCGCGCACGACGCCTAGCGGCGCGCGCGATACTAGACTCTCAGCGCGGCGCGCTTGGCGCGCGATTCAAATTTCAAACTTAGAAACTGCGCGGAGAGTCTTTACATTTTCAAATAGAAATAATTAATAATAATTATTAATGTTTATTTGTTTAAGTATATAACAAGTTTTTATTTGATTACCTCCCGAATTGCACTTCTCTAACTTTCAGGTAGCCGCTGGTTATACGAGAACGAGGAAGTTGACGGGGAATAAAGTTGAGCGCGTACAGATAAAGCGCGCACGGCGTTGTAAGCAGATAAGCGAGCGCGTGAAGTGCCGAGTGCATCGCATTGCACTTTACTAAGAAGCTACGCTCGTCTGCGATATATTTCACCCCGTTACAGTATATTGTATAAACTACATTTTGCTTCCCCCTAGAGGAAGCTTTGTAATAGTAAAATTTTCGACTTCTTTTAATCTCTCTGGAAACATGAATATAAGTGTTAGAAGTTTGTATCACGTGATTTTAGAAAAATGTCTGTATGGATGTGTGTTTGTGTGTGTGTGTGTGTGTGTGTGTGTGTGTGTGTGTGTGTGTGTGTGTGTGTGTGTGTGTGTGTGTGTGTGTGTGTGTGTGTGTGTGTGT
>JAPYZO010001354.1:0-18406 GCA_030522905.1 Torymus flavipes
GAATATATATATATATATATATAACTGACTACAAAAATAGTAGATAGATGTTGGACAACCATATATTTTCCTTGTCATATCGCAAGCTATCAAATTAAAAACGCAGGCTGTATTTAGTCACTAAATAAAGTTGAAAAAACGAATGGTGGCAACTCAGCATTCCCAGACTCTGGGAGCTTGCACCCATAAGATTAGCTATAATATATATATATCGTTTTTTCAACTTTATATATATAGTTAAAATAATCTTTGAGTATAAGCGATAAAAATAAATAGTTATAGACAGTAATTTGCTTATACTGGAAAATCATTTTCTAATATACTGGTTTATTTTCTTCGTAAAACTATATAATACGATATAATATAACATTAAAACTCTTAGTTGAATTTGGAGCACTATTCGCCGCGACCAGATTGGTGGTCACCTGACCATTCGCTGTTCGCTAGCGAGTAATCGTTTTTCTTGAATTTTTTCAACTTTTAGCGATTTTCGCTGAATTAGTTTTAAACCCGTGTTTTAAACACATTTTAAAAGTACGAAAAGTATTAACTGAAGTCAAAATGAATGAAGATCAGGTATTTAATTCTGGTTAGAAACAAACGATATTAATTCTATTAGCGGCGAATCATTCGCTGTCAGTGCGATTTGTATTGTTTTCGCTGCAGCCCTATCGCGGCGGAAAAATGGCTGAATGAAAACGCACCTTAGTCTTTTCAACTAAAAAACTAAAAAGTAAAATAGTCATCCGCGGCCGTACGCACGCGTCGTATGCGCTTACGTGACCAGGGGCGTACCTATACATATAGATTGGCGATATGTATTAAATGTATTCTAAGCAGTAAGCTCTCGTCCGTATTTTTTTTTTTTTTTTATTCTAATAGATATCAGCCTCAGGCAACGTCCCAATCTCCCGTCCGTATATATGCCGAAGTTCGGGGAAGACGATAAGATCAACAAAAGATCACCGGTTACCTTTACACTGGCAGGGCGCACTCGACGCTCGCATATGCGCCCTCTAGTCTGGACCCTCCCCTTCCCCTACTCCCGCATTCGCCGAAGTTCGCGGAAGACGGTCATATCAACAAGGATCACGTCATTCACGTCTCAACATCCGCACAAGCCGTGACGCCGTCAGTAAGCTATTGCAAGTCCACCACTGTATAGACTACAAAACTGCGCCGTCTTTATAATCTCCGGTTGGTCACAGATTGCATCAGCTAATAATTTCTGAAGGCTTGAAGATTTCCGTAAGTCGGTGTCTAATTTTAAGCATGTTTTTCTCTTCATATTCGTAATTTTAGGTGGATAAGTAAATGGGTAAACATGTAAATTTTTTATAAAAAGTTATATTACTTTTCTGGTTGATAAAATAATGATTGCACCAACGAATATAGAGACACGTTTATATTCATTCTAATTTGATTGTTCATTGCCATATTTTTCGACTAAAAATACTTCATGTTATTAATTATAGGTATCTAATAACATATTTATGGCATCATAGATTAGTAACATAACATTATGTTTTTACTATTTAAAGTAATCTTTGGCATTTACATTTGCCAAAATTGATAGTTTAATTACCTATTAGTAATACTTTTAGGAACATTGTGTTATTGGTATAAGTATATTAATTTTTATTAAAAATATTTCAATTTGATTTGGGCAAAAAAAAAACGAATTTAACAGCCTTTTACCTCTTGCAAAAGTAACCAAGACATGCACTCATTTAACTCGATCATCTCAGTTTTTCTTTATCTTATTCCAGGTGACCATGAAATTAAACCCCATCTTCGCACTAGTATTCCTGTTGCTATTGCTTCAAACTGTAAGCGCAGCAGGGCCGTTTTCGGTCAGCTTATGCTACGCAGGGTGTTGGATTGCTGCAGGTACATGTTTCCAAGTCGCCGGGGCGACGTGTATCACGATGCCCGCAGCAGTAATAGCGGGCTCAGCGGCTTATACTGCCTGCAACACGGGCTTGTCCCTGTGCATGAAGGCCTGTGTAGCAGCTGCACTGGCACCACTACCAATTCCATGAATGAATTTGAAGAGTAATACTTATATAGTGCATTTTGGTGTTTTCTTTTTTCTTCAATTATAATTCTATTGATGTTCTTTATTTATATTTTTTTTTTGTGAGTGAAATTTTGGTATAGTGGGTATGTTGCGAAATGAAAAATTTTAAGAAATTTTTTTACCCGCGGTATAACGTTGCATACTACTGAGCCAATGGCGGCGTTTGAAAACATTTCAAACCGCAACAATTGAACGCACCCATTGGCTTAGCAGAATGCAAGATTCCAAGATAAAAAATTTTTTTTTTTAATTTTTCATTTCGCAGCATACCTAGTGTTTAACAGAAACTTATGTATTATGATTAAAGTGAGGACATAAGTTTATTTTTCCTTTTTTTTATTATGAAAATAATTATTACAAAAGTAATCATTTCGCAAACAAAATGTATTTATTTACTGATTTTAGAATAAAAATTTTGTTTTTGAACCATTACTTTAAAAAAGAGTTTAAATTCAACGTTCAACGTGAACAAAGATCTTCCTCGAATATTATCAACCTTATCAACCTTTTGAAAACTCACTTATTCAGCAATTTCATCATCAATGCTTTGTATTTGGATTAGAATTTTAATATTTTAATTTTACCATCGTGATAAATGTCTATTTCATCATTAATTCGTTTAAAAATTCAAATGAAAGTGCAACACAATCAGTGTATAGTAATCAGAAGTATAAAGAACAGCATGCGTAGATACCCCTTCTATTCCGGCTCGAATTTATAGTCAGTACTCACGCTCAGTGGGGCGGCGTTCAAATACGCCGGCAATGTTTGTTTGAGCAGTGAGCGCCACTGAATACCTACTGACAATAAATTCCAGTCTAATCTCCGAAACCTTCCCAACCTTCCGTCGATATTACAGACCTCCCCCATCCCACCGCCCTAAACATATATACGCATACATCGCACTATACCCTAGCAGTCGCATAAGTAATCGCGTACTCGCGTAGAGGTTAGAAGGACCTCGTCGCGCCCGTCCACCGAATCGCTGCAGACACAGGATCTCCATTTCTCTCGCCGTGCACCGCAGCGATCGACCGCCAACCACATCAAACGCGCGGCAGTCACGAGATCACCGTCGTCGCACCACGTTCATCACGTATACCATACGACAGAATAGCAGCAGCAGTAGCGTTAACCGCGGTAAAGACGATGCTGTCGGGACGGCCGCGGCCGAGGACGACGCTCGTCGGCAGCTGATGACGACTACGACGACGCGGGTGTGGTTATAGGAAGCAGCGGAGCAGCGGCCACTGCCCGGGACGCGCAATTATGCGGCTCATGCAGCCGCCGCCTGTTGTCACGCGAGAACGCTCCAGAGTCCAAAGGTATATTATATCGCAATGTATATATATATATATACACAACGGATGCATGGTTGCGAGCAAGTGAAGGGAGTGCGCGTGTTTTGTTTTCGTTTTTGCACCATTGTTGCGGAAGGGTTTTCTGCTCTTCTTTGGAAAAATGCGCGCGGTTATCGGGCGATTGCCTCCGCGTATTATATGTCACGCGAAAGAGAATTCCAGCTGAGTGTATATGGAGAGAGAAAGATAAATAATCGCGTGATTAATATACGCCGAAATGTTGTCGGCGCTAAGCTGTTTCGCAAGCTGCTGGAAATGTGGGATAAAAAAATTACGAGTGTATTCTTACGCCTTGATCGGTTGTTTTTACCATAGCTGCATTGCCAGGCCGACGCTTGTCAACGATTTCGTTGTATACCGTTGATGATATTTTTGTTAATAGTATAACATTTTAGGAATATGGTACTAATACAAAAATTAATTTTTCGTACCTATAGTATCACTCGTACAAATAATAAGCCTAGCATAGAATATTTGTGTTTCACTATAGAAAATCGATGGCTTAAAATAAATGTGACGCGCCGGAACGCTTTTTACCAATTCCCATTTGCATGCAAAAAAACCGCGAGCAGTGTTTCAGCGAATTTTCCATTCGTTTATTTTGGTTTGATTATCGCGAGGAAAGCCGCGCGCTACGAGATAAAATCGCGCGTATATACGTCGACGAGAGTGATAAACTCCGCGTCGATTGCGTAATGTAGGACACGTCTTCTCTCTCACTTGCTGCATATAAACGTATAATAAACGTGTATTATTCCGCGATTAGCCCCCTATCGACTCCATCATCCGGCGGCAATGTAAATAAAAGCATCGTTACTCGCGCAACTGCGAGCTCTCGGCTCCTCCTCTCCCTATAGGTTATGTCCCCGCGGAGGGAGAGAGCTTGAAAGCGTATTGTTTTATATATATAGACACTTCGCCTCGATATTGGCTATATACCTAAAGCATGAGTCGTATATATAATATAACTTCGCGCGCACCGCGGCTGTCATCGGAATGTAAAGTCCGTCGAAAGTTGCAATGATGCATATTGTATAAGCGCGTACACCTTACGGTATGTCGAAAATATGCGCGATGCGGACTGTGTATATACATATATATGTTGAACGCGTACGTGATGAACGTACCTATATACTTTGCTCGCTTATACCGCATAAACGTCACGTCGCAGCCGCGGCGAGTGTCTCGTTTCACGCCCCGCGTTTTCCCGCTTTTTCGCGGATGCTCTTGTATGGATGTAGGTATAGAATACGCGATGACTCGCTGAGATTGCGCAGGTATTATTATTATTGACGTTTTTTCGTCTGCTATTTCGAGTTACACACAGTTGTACACGAAGATGATGATGAGTTTTTGTTTACGTTTTTGTCGGCTGGGAAAAACGCCTTTTGCGGTCACCAATTTTTATTTTGACGGCAAGTATAGTTTCTTATATACTCACTGGGTTATTTGTTTTGGTATTGAGATAACGTTCGCGAAGATCTGCTCCGATTTGTGTTATTTTTATTTTGTTAATAATAATATAGCTCTGGTGCGTGATATTGTTTTATATTTTTATTTTAATATACTACTGTCTTTTATTATACTGCCTTTGTGAATGTAGATTATTTTCTATCAAAAGTTAAAGTTAAAGAATGATTCAAAAATATATTGTATTAAAAATTATATTTTGTAGCTTGAACGTAACATGAAATCTCGTTATTAAAGGCTTATTAAATACTAATATTGATAAAAATGACATTTAATACAATATAACAAATTTTTTAAATTTTTTAAATAATTTATGAAAACTTTTATAATTAGTGTTTATGAATACTGATTTAATTTTATTTCAAATAATTGAAAAATTATTTAAATAAATTCAATCCAGACTTGATATTCTCTTGTAACTTGCAGATAACCTTTGGTATATTGCTTTGACCTTATTAGTACTGATTTAAGTAGTAGTCAATGAATTGCCATTCCTCTTAATCTTTGACTCTATTCTTTAAAATGAATAATAATTTTTGTTTAATCTTTTTCAGATGAATTTTTCTCTTTACGGAATCGTTGGAGCAATTTTAATCTTGCTCTTTGCCATTTTTAGTTTTACCACACTTCTAAGACTAATTTCCTTCATAATCGTTTTAGCACTAGGGTGAGGAATATTTTATTCATATTTCTTAACACTTAAGTTCAATGTCATTATCCATCAAATCTGTATTTTTGTATTTCAGGATTGTAACTTGTGTGTACAGAAAGAACAGTTTAACACTTGAAAATGAAGTTAAATCTGGCAGAGAGAACCTGTTTAAAAAAACAGAGAAACTACGACAGTACCTTCTGGAAGAGTCGAAAAAAAAGGAGTCATTTACTTTAGATAGGAGAGTGACTGGTAGCCATATCATTGATGAATCGTTACAAGTATGTATCATTTAATTCATTACTTAAAGAGGGTTTGAACATGAATCATTCACAGTTTGAGTCATTGAAAACCTTGTCTTGCCTTTCAGGAAATATTAGATTTTGTCCTGAGAGATTATGTTGAACCCTGGTATAGTGTCCTTACTAATGATGAAGAATTTACTAAATCCGTTAGAGATACTGCCCAAAAAATTGCCATTAACATAGCAAACAGGTAAAATGATTGTTTTATTTTGAATCTATTAATAATAATCAATTACTGCTTTGTACTAAAAGTATTTTAACATTATATTCTAAATTCAAACATAATAAAGAGCTTTATTTTGGTTAATATATATAATGCTAATGTCAATAATTTAATTGAATAGCAAAATCTTATATTAAATTTTTTTCTATACAAACATTTTTTAATTAATCATTTTAATCAGAGTAAAAGATGTTAACTGGATACCATACTTGACTACAAGACTTGTTGATGATGCTGCTTCGCACATGAGACTCTACAGACAGGCCAGAGCAAAAGTGAAACATGTTAAGTCGGCACAGGCTCAGAAGAGTAGTAGTAGCTCAAGTACTTCTGGGGGAACTCCTAAAAAAACTCCTACTCACCGGAGAAATAAAAGTGAAACGGATGTATTTTGGTATTCGCAATCTAAATTTTACATTCCTAATTTATCAGCTTTAAATGAACCTAATGAGTCCAGCAATGAAAAGGAAACGGAAACTTTGGAAAAAATATTCTTTGATATGGAAGTACAAATGGAAAATAATCTCATATGTCGTGACTTAGTTTGTACTGATGAAGCTCAAGAGCTAGCTTTTCTAGGCGAGATCTCTGAAATCTTACTCTATCTATTGTTGCCAAAATCTGACTTTGATTGTTTGACGGTACGATTCATTTTAAGAGAACTTCTTGTTAATATTGTCATCAAACCTTTGCTTGATCTTTTCTCTGATCCTGATTATATTAATCAGGCTTTTATATGGCTGGTAATTATCAAAACCTTCATGAGGAAATTATTAATTTATTATTACCTTATAATAGTTTAATCCGAATATTTTTTCTGTATTATTTTAGTGTACAAAAGATGCTACTTTACCAAGCGACGTTTTCTTGACTGTTATGAGAATGACAGATAGTTTAGAGGAATTGACAGCAACAAAAAACATTATTTGTAAAGAAATCGCTCATTTACGTTCTAAGGATTCAGGCGGTGAAGATGACTTAACTGTAAAACAGCAACTCAACAGCCTTCTATATGTTAAAAAAATGTTAGAAAATCGTGTAATCAGTATGAAAGAAGGTTTCGATGCAACAGAGAACGACGGTCCTGTCCCCGAATGGAATCGACTACTTGTACCAGGTCATAAAATAGGTAAATTAATATATATTTTATTGACTTCAAGTGAAATATTAAACTTATTGATAAGTAAATTAATTAAATTATTTTCGTTCCTGTTTAGTGAACTTGCCACTGGATGAACTATTGAAAAACAATATAGCACTAAGTTACTTCATAGATTATATGACGAATATGAATGCTGAGACTTATTTGTACTTTTATTTAAATATCTATGGCTGGCGTGTATCAGCTGAACAGCAAATTTCTGATATAGAGCTCCAAAAAATGCAGAATTCACAGCAAAGTTCTTCGTCTATGTCTAAGTAAATTATTATTTTTTACTTTATCATTGTTCTGTTAAAATTCAGCATGTTTCATAAATTCATAAATTATTTATTATTACTTTGGTAGTCTTTCAAGGAAGAAAAACGCAGATCTGGAAAACCTGAAGGAGGCAGCATACAAGATATATCAACAATACCTTAGTGACAAAGCCTCCACGAAACTTCAGTTAGATGACAATCTCGTAAAGGGACTATTGGGAAGAATGAAAACCGAGCAAGTAAAAGAGACGTGGTTTGATGAACTGCAGACTTGTTGCTATGAAAAACTTCAAAATGAGGACAGGTTTTTACCAGCTTTCAAGAGGTCTGTTTCTTATCTAAAATTGTTGGCTGAATTGGATTTGCTTAAGGATCCCACGTCAGAGGATGACTCTAAATCACTGGATAGCATTAGTCTGTCTAGCATCAATAATGAGTTGGATACACTTGACGAACATCAAAGAGATGGTGAAAAATCTAGAAGTGAAGGTAAATTTTTACTTTGTTAATCTAATTGATGAAGCCATTAACTTTTTTTCTAAATATAATACATTCAAAATGACATTCTGCTTCAGGATCATCTATCAGTCGGGAAACAAAAAGTAAATCAAGTTCTTGCGACGAGCTGGATGGCAATGCCTCTGGCGACAGCCGCGAAGACAGACCATCTCGAATTCCACCACATATTGAACCCGATCGCATTAGCGAGGGTAAGGACGTGAGCATGTGCATCGAGACCAACTTGGAGCAGTTCGTCAAACTCGATGAAAGTTCGTACGATCCGAACGTGATTAAGAAACTTCAACAGGGTCGTTTTGAGTTGACTGTAGAGATTATTGAGACGGGAATTGTGAATGACAGAGGTAAAACGTACGGTATCTACGCTGTGGCTGTGACGAAAGTCTACGATTCGGGTTATCAAGAGAAATGGCATATTTACAGAAGGTATTAACGAAGAGCTTTGCGTTCAAATTTTACACGGCGCTAGAAACAATGTATAGTTTCTCACTAATACCTTTTAATTATTTTACAGGTACTCAGACTTCCACGATTTTTATCAGAAGATTAAAGAAAAGTATTATGATTTAGCAAAGATACCGTTTCCTGCGAAAAAGGCGTTCCACAATATGGATAGGTCAGTATTGGAGAGAAGAATGGTAATGTTGAACGCGTGGTTAGTGCAGCTGACGAAACCCACTGTTGTGGATGGACATATGGGATTGCAGAATCTGTTATTGTCATTTTTGGAGCAGGGTGATTATGATAAGGGTGTCACTGGAGGGCATATCGCTAAAACTGTAAGATTCTCATACGTATTTATATTGTGTGTCTTCAAAACTTGTTTTATTTTAATAACGAAATATGTTAAATTATATCTAGATTGATACTTTGGTGAATCCATTGAAGACTTCCATGAAAACAGTAACTCAAGCCGTAAAAACGATGCCTGATAACATGCTAAATACAGTTGATGGTGTTATGGACAATATCAGTAAATTTTTCGGCAATCCTAAGAAAAGTAGTGTCTTTTATGAAAGTGTTAAAGTTGGAGCAAGCCTTGACGCTGAGGTAATTCATAAATTAAAAAAATAAGTTAGCATAATTATTAACTAATATAATTAACATCCATTTATTTATGCATTCCAGTCTGATGATAATATTCCGTTGAGAATCATTCTCCTCTTAATGGACGAAGTCTTCGATTTAAAGAATAGGAACCAGTGGCTCCGGCGTAGAATAGTAACGTTGTTGCGTCAAATCATTCGAACGATGTTTGGTGACATAGTCAATCGAAGGATAGTAGAATACGTGTCGTATCTGACTAGTCCAAAGAACGTAGCGATGTATTTAAAACTTTTTAAGTACGTGCCTCCGACTCAATTATTTCATTAACATGAACAAAATACAATTATTTACTAATAATAATTTTTCCTATAGACACAGTTTCTGGCCAAACGGGGTGCAAGCCGAATCCAAACCGCCGCGCGATCCTGAGACAAAAAGCCGAACACGTGTGGCCGCCAAGGTAGCCTTGCTCTCTTGCCTCTCGGACGAGCTAAAACATATCATCGGCAGCGAGACGACGCGGCGCGGTCTGCTGCGCGTCTTCGAGCTCTTCCAGCGACCGGTGCTCAATCGTCGACTGCTCTATGTCCTACTCGAGGGCATCGTCCAGAACCTTTTCCCCCAGACAGATCTCGTTACGATATTTCGCAAGATGTACAGCGTATCGCCTCGCGTCAAGAGCAAGTGCAAGCCCAAGTCCTGACACTAGGGATAGGTTTACACATAGGAGACAGTGGGTTATCAGAGATGGAAGATTTTTGTTTGTTAGATTTGTCATATGTGAAGTAATGTGGGATTAATATTTGGAAGACTAATCTGGTTTTGACATACGGTGTGTTGTTGAGAAAGTATACGATTGTATAAATAGCATTTTAATTTAATGTATAATACATATTTTTTTTATCGAAATTTCGATATATCGCTAAGCTCATCTTTGTTTCATTGGATTGATTTTTTATTTTAATTCCATCTCTGATGAAGTAGTTTGGTAAGATTCTTTTTGAATTGTAGGGAAAAGAAGGATATTGGCAATATGAATGTTCTTTTTTTTTCTTTACTAAAAATTAGTGATATTATGGCAAGACTCACTAATTTTATTGATGTATTACTAACTATCGTCTAATTAACTTATTAATCATGAAAGTAATACTGATAATTTTTAACAAAATTTACATCCAAAGAAATTAAGATTTATTCAATATTATTTTTCTAATTTTCTTGAAAAAACATTACTAATGATAGTTGCAATATAAATTATGGACAATTTTTATCTAACGCTTCTGCGAGAAAAGTATATAACTCACACAGTAATCACAATATTGTAACAATTTAAAATTCTTCTTTTTATAATGTTAGTAAGAAAGATTAGTAAACAGACATACACAAAAACTAGAATATCTAGAAACTTTTTAAAGTTGTTAAAAATTAAAGAATTAAAATAATAGCTTTTAATTGTAAATTATTACCATTGTGATGGACAGAGAAGTATTTTTGAGGACTATTTAGTAAATTCAAAGTCTTAAATAATAAAATGAGAAATTTTACAAATGCGTAAAGCTTGTAGTAAAAGATAGTTAAAGAGACGTTGACTGAAAAAAAAATCATGAATTTTGCTTTGTTACATTATTGCTCCGCAGGTGTGATAACAGAAAAATTAAGAATCTGAATAAATGATCGATTACTTAGGGATCAAGCGACGTTCTATCAAGACTTATATAAAGTAAAATAAAAGGAAAGCGTTAAATGTGTGCGCTGCTGCTTGTGTCTATCGATTGCGCTGCTGAGCGGTGTGAATTGTTGGAGGCCAAACAAAAAGAAAGTGCATATATAAGCTCATTTGTCTAACCAGGTCCGCGCTTGGACTGACGAAACTCTATCGGTATTACATAGGATAATAATAATAACTGCTAAATGAACGTTTTTGTGATTATTTTTTTCTTATTATAAAATAGGTACGCGAAACGCGTTATTGTCCGCCTGCAAGGGGGCTACTCGGAGGGTTGTCTAGTACCTCCTTTACTGGCATTTTCTGTTTTCTTTTACTTTATACTTAAGGCAATCTCAATCGGTAGCTGTTATTTGATACGATTGTTGTAAATGTAATTATTAATAATGTAAGAAAAATTAGTCTTTCTCAGTTCGATTTCCATCAGAATTCGGACGCGTAATTCTTCAATCTGATCTTTAACTTTTTGTATATAAACGGTATAAAGACAATAGTAGTAAATGAATAGTTTTTAATGATGCACAGTCGTATAAAGTGTTGGTAAAGAAGGATTTGAAGTCCACTCGATCATTCCATTCGCATTTTAAGAGCAAACTTCAGCAAGAATGTAAACGAAAAAAAACGCAGGATCTCGTTATTTGCTCTCGAGTTACATGGAAAAATAGCTATTTACTGTAAAATGATGACTTTCTTTGATATTTATCGATGATATGTGATTATATCAGAATCAGTGTTTATGAAATTGTAATTAATATAATATACATTTAGCGTAGAGAAAAGGGAAATTTGTTTTGGGGACTTAGTTTTGAGTGCCATTGGACTAGCTTTCTGTGTATTTATTTATTTCATAGATTAATTAGGTAGTAACAAACAAATTGACTTTAATCCACTCGTTAATTATTAATTGTTTAGAAGCAATAATTATTTTACTTGTTTGTACATTTAAGTATTGCTCTATTGTTGGTATTTTATATTCTATTTTTTACTTAAAAATTTTTCTTGAAATTTGAAAATAAAAAATGTCATATACATATTTATGTTACTACCTAATTAATATTTATATAATCAAAATGCGATATTATGTTTACTTCAATTATTTCTAGAATTTTTACTTGATGTACTAATTTACACTTTTTTCAAATTTACTATTATGAATCTCAATTCATTGAAAGAAGCAACTGTAGATGTCAAACTATAACTTTATTAACGAATACTTTTTTATTGATGATGTTTACAATGTTTAACAAATATTTACGTTGTACAAAACTTCAACTCTTTTATTTTCGAAATAAATCCGAAAACATTCTTTGATTCACGTCAGACATTTCGTTCAAATAGAATGCCAAAACGAACATTTGTAATTAAGAAGACATGTAAATACGCCATTTCGTTTATTGTAAATAAGGTTAATAAAAACAGAGTGCTGATTAAAAAAATATACGTAGGGGAAAAAAATAAAGACTTTTTGTAAAGTGACTTGTTAAAGACGTACGGTTCTAACTTCATTTGTACACATCGTCGTACTTATATTTCGTTACTACTGCAACACGTTCTTTGTTAGAAAGACATCACACAAACTTGTCACATTGTTAAGTTATACATATACATATATATCTGGACTCGCGCGGAAACATATTAGCGTACAAGGCATGTAAAACGTATTGTATATTGATGTCGTACTTCTGTATATATAGCGACGTAAGCAACATTTTTTTTTCTATTGTCCAAGGTGCATATATGAATATCGACTAGAACGAGGAACATTGTAATATTCTCCGTTAGACTTTTTTTTTCTATTTCGATGGCTGAATATTTTTGTTTCTTCCTTATTCTCAATAACTTTGATATTACTATGATTATTAGGGATATTAATCTGTATTTGTTTGAGCGTCTATGGTATTATATAAATACGTGAAAATTTTTATCGAAAGATTTATTTATTTAAAAATAATACAGTCATAGATCCATTCAATAAATATACAAAAAATATCTTAATTTGCGAGTTCTATTTTTATTGAAGACCTTCCACAAGTTTTAATTGGTATTTCGTACTTCTTCTCATTATAATGCTTAAGTTTTATACATAAAAATGATATCGATAATAAAAGTAACTATTGACAACGTTTAATTACATTTAATTACGATTATATATCTATATATCTTGTTATGATATTATATCACTTCATTAATTGAATTTCCTCAATGGTATCAAGCAGATTTATAGATAAATATATTTTAGTAAAAAGCACCTTTCTGGTTTTCCTATTATCCAGAATAATCATATCATAATTATATCGTACGGTATTAAGTTTTTTTTATTCAATATCGTGATATCCTTGGTTTATCCTGTAAATATCAAAAAACTTTTTCACTTGAACCTTTCTCAGAAATGCATTAGATAAGTACTTATATTTCCTCTGATAAAATAGGAAAAAGATACGATGAGGTAAAAAACTGTATGAGTTGCTATAGTTTTATTTATAAGGTAGCGAAAAACAAGAAAACTATCACTTCTTGTTGGGGAAGTTGATTTTGTGATTCAATCATCGTCTAATGATGCGGCTGGTTTGCTGTGTACTCGCCGTTTTAGTGGCTTGTGCCGTCGCTGCTGATGAGAGTAAGTTCCCTTTTCCTGACTATATTTAAAGTTCATATATAAGTACACAGATTATGAATCAATTAGTTCGTAGTAAAATCGATGCCATGAAAATTTCATACTTCAAATAAATTGACATTTTGGTGATCAATGACGACCGGTATCCACTTTCTTGCGACATTTTTTGCCAAAAATAAAGTAATTATCGCATATTAAAGCGACAAGAGATTGAGATATAACACAGATATTATGTCACAAATTTTCATAAATGTATTATCGTACACCAATCCATCAATTTTCGCTACGACCTTAAAATTCAAACCCCGCGATTCATAAAAAATAATCATAAAAAATCCTTCTCTCAACCACTCTGCAGAGTATCTCGTCTGCTACTTCAGCAGCTCCGCGGTCTACCGTCCGGGCCTCGGCGGGATCCGAATCTCTCAGATCAACTCTCGTCTTTGCACGCACCTGATCTACGCCTTTGCCGGTATCACCGAAGAAGGCGGCATCCGCTCCTTGGACCCATGGGCCGACTTACCTGGTCAAGGTGGCAAGGACGGCTACAGACTGTTTAACGAGCTGCGCACCAAACAAAATCCTGCCCTAAAAACCCTCATCGCCGTGGGCGGCTGGAACGAGGATTCGATGAAGTACTCGCGCATGGCCGCGAGCCCGGAGACGCGTAAGAACTTCGTGGAGAACGCGCTGAAGTTCGTGCAGAAGCACAATTTCAACGGGCTGGACTTTGACTGGGAGCATCCGACTCGAAACGGCGGCTCGCCGATCGACAAGAGAAATTACGTCCTGTTGCTGAAAGAGCTGAAGGAGGCCTTTAGCAAGGCGGGGTTATTGCTGACGGCTGCTGTTGCTGCCGGTAGATTGATCGTTGATAGCGCGTATAATGTGCCGGAGATGTCGAAGCATTTGGATTTGATCAATGTTATGACGTACGATTTTCACGGGGTCTGGGATATGAAGACTGGAATCAACTCGCCGTTGTACGCCAAGTCGTCGGAGACTGGCAATGATGTGTTCACGAATGTGGTAAGATATAGAATAAACTACAATAGTTGAACATAATATAAGATCAAAAAATGAAGAATCGAATAGAATTGGAAGATGCGGCATTGTTTTAAATACAATTACAATATATCTTTTTTTCTATAAAGGTATAAGAAATTTAAAAATCAACATACTTGAAAAATTTATATCCGATTTTTTATTTTAGGAGCTTGTGTATCGCTCATTTAATTTATTTCTATAAAGTAATTTAATAAAAAATTAGAAAATATATAATTATAATTTTTAGTAATACTGACATTCGATGCGGATAGTATATAGCCCATACAACCATAATAGTTTTAATCAAAGTCAATTTCTTATCAAATATTTCTAATGCTCCAAGTTAATCGTTTCAGTGATAATGTCGATCGGGCTTTCACACATCCCTCCTTTTTATCACTGCGCGATACAATCAAATTGCATATGTGCACAGTCCTCAGTTCCAACTTTATTACTTTAACCAATTAAAAAAAATCTACATTATTTATATTATTATAACTTGATTTTCACATCATTCAACTCCACATATCACCACCTCCGAAAGGAATGCATAATTACTTACGATCAATCTCGTTATTCCAGAACGATTCTATCAGCTACTGGCTATCCCAAGGCGCCCCGGCATCGAAGCTCGTCCTCGGCGTGCCGTCCTACGGTCGCACCTTCACCCTGGACGACCCCAGCAACGAGGACAACGGTGTCGGCGTACCAGCACAGATGCCTGGTAATAAGGGCCCGTACACACGGAAGGCTGGTGTACTCGGCTACAGCGAGATCTGTGAGGCCCAAATGACGGAGAAGTGGCTCGTCCGCTGGGAGGAGGAGCAGAAGGTGCCGTACGCGGTGAAGGGCAGCCAGTGGGTCGGCTACGATGATCCGAGGTTGGTGGCAAGAGTGGGTGCGGGTGCAAAGAGGGTGCTTTCGTTTTTATTTTTAGTTTGGAATAAAATTTAAATACGTGATGAATAATGATTATCATGAGCTTGATAAAGAAATAAATGACGTACGATATTTTTGAAACTCAAGTTTTCATTTCCTTTTTTTGAAAATTATACAAAATGTTGATTTCTTCAAAAGTTACGAGATCACGATTTATATCTTATGTCTTTTCGACGTTCAACTTCAAATTCATAACTATTGAAGGATCCAACATTAGCGTAATTTTCAAAGGAAGAAATGAAAGCTCTTTCTTTTTAGTTTCAATTTCTTTTTTGAAACTTAAAATAAAACGTATCTGATCTAAATGGCTGAAATGTGAAGAAAAGGGCTTTTTTGACATTAATTTTCTTCAAAAATTTCAACCTTTAAAAAAAATGTTAGACAAAGACGTTTTTAATTGTACACAAATTTTGCATTATACTTTGTGACATAAGAAAGAAAAAATTTTCTATTAGTTTTGAAGCCACGTAAAGCTGAAATTTTTTCTAAATTTTCTCATATATTCGACAAAATATCAGGAAATAGAATGAATAAAAAAGTTTATGGGTTGACGAAAAGTAGTTTAATATTAATTTCAAAAGTTTCAGCAAAATGCGTGACATACAGTTTCTGAATTCTGGGTGTAAGCAAGTTTATATTTCTTTTTACATGTCGATCAGAATCGATTAGTCAGTCAAATCTATTAGTTCTTTTATAATTTAGACTTTAGATTACTTTGCAAGCGAGAATATTAATAATGAAAGCTAAAAATATTGGGGACCGAAGAACCCATTAAAATACGACGTTTCTTAGTGAAAGGTCCTCCTTGATTTGGGATGAAAGATGATGTGTGGGAGTGTGTGTGCGTGAGAGAGAGGGAGAAAGAGAGAGGGAGAGAGAGAGAGAGAGAGAAAACGGCATGAGTGTGCATATAATTAGTAAATTGTAACACTAGAAAGTAGTCTGAAATTCCATCAAATTCGACCAAGCATATTATTATGTTATTTATATTATTATTACTCGGTTATTTATTTATTTAACTTGATGGTGCAGAAAGAAATTAAACTGTTTATAATGTAAGAGAATCTGTCCGTACTCATATTACACAACATATTCTATCTCACTGCAGTGACACAGAGTTTCTTTTTTTTTCCATAAAAACATACACTTTTGCTGTACTTCATATAGCGATTAAATGATTTCCGCACCGATACTAAATTTGTAACACTTGAAACTCGTTTACTCCAGAGCACACTGATATACAGATTAGATAAGCGAAATATCCGTCTGATAATAATGATAATAGTGCAAACAGCAGACCACTTATCTTGTGGATGTTTTTCAGATCGGTGAAAGAGAAGGCCGAGTTCGCGAAGAAACTGGGGCTCGCCGGTGTCATGGTGTGGAGCATCGAGAACGACGACTTCCGTAACAACTGTAACAAGGTCAATTATCCACTGCTGAGGGCCTTGAATAGCACTTTGCGCGGATGAGCAGATAATAACGAATGAAATTAATCCTGATGCTGTAATTTTTTTAACTGTATTAATATTATTGGTTGTTTTTAATAATAAATAATTTTTTAATGGTATAATAATCTATGTACGTACGATGAAATACAAATAATTATACCTAATGTACTGTAGAAATGTAACTATAGGACATGTAGCAAGGATTTTCCTAAGACACTATATTATGATAAAATTGATGATAATTTTGAATCTACGAGATATATTATCAGGGCAACGCGGTGAATAGTCTGCATCTCCATTGAAAAATTTCATTTTTCTGGTGTCCACACGAAACCTCGCCGATCTATGCAATATAACCAACCAAATGTATATTATAGCGAGAAGCCAGCACACATCAGTACAGTGTCCCGATCCAGTAAGTATTGCGCCATTCTAGTATTCTGTCGACGGGGAAAAAAAGCCAATGATCAAGCTATTGGTTACTGTACTTAACTATTTTATTGGGACATTTTTAACCAATTAGTTGGTAACTATGACCGACCTTCTTTCTGTGAAAACTGAAAGTGGAAAAGCTTGAACAATGCACGATTTTGACGGCACAACTTATTCAAAACTCGTTACTCATGTCAAAAACGGCTTTTCGAATTTCGGCTAGTGCTTGGTTTTTAGATAATACTTTGGAGAATGAATGATTAAAATTTCAATGAAGAATATTCATAATTATACTTGAGTCGAGTATCAAAAAGTATGAGAATATTTTTTCTTCATTTTTTACAAAATCATCGTTTTGTCCACGGTTAGTACTTGGTAGTCACGCGTGCTGTTTCTCTGCGACTTTTTGGTCGGTGTCACGCTCGCCTGTAACTTTGCTCCTAAATTTTCAAATTTTTAGACCTTTAGTATTTTCTCATATTTTAATTTAATCGCGACTCAAAATATACCTCTCAGCCCTAAATTTCCCATTCAACTAAGTATTCAAAATCTATAAATAATTTCATTCTTTGGCTTATAGGATCATTAACTTTTTTTTAATTGTGAAACTATAGTTTAAGAAAAAGTCCCTCTAAACAACCTACAAGATATCCAACATTTTTCCCATTTATACCTTCACTCAAGTACAGACATAAAAAAAACTTGGAAAAAATTCTCACCACCCACCGTAACAACCAAACATACCCACTGCATCTCTCTCTCTCTCTCTCTCTCTCTCTCATTCCCTTGCAATTCGCTAAAACGCCTGTCGCGTCCTGCGTGTATAACATATACGTCGCCGCGGCGCTCGGCGAGTCATTAGAAAAGGAAGCGAATCAAGGAGTCGCGAGAGGGGACGAGAGAACGAGGGTGAGACAGAGACAAAGGCACAGGCGGCGTCCCGGCGCGCTTTTAATCGCCCCCACGCGCGCGCAGGATGCTGATGCGGCGGCATGAAATTGGAATGGAGAGGTAACGGATGGTTGGTTTATTGTTAATTTTCGGGGGTGAGTAGAAACGTCGGTTAATAGTTTCTTCTTTCAGCTGATGCGAGGACATGTGTTGTCATGTGATAAGGAATT
>JAPYZO010001355.1:0-18402 GCA_030522905.1 Torymus flavipes
TTTCTTTGTTCTTAATATTCCAATTTACATAGAAAATCAACAAAGAAAAAAATGCGGAGACATACCGTTAGAAACAATGAAAAAAGAAACAGAAAAAAAAATAGAAAATGATACATATCAAATTTTTCTACTAGGGATCTGTAGAAAATGATAAGCTGAAAATATGTGGAATATATAGTTAATTCGTTACAAAAAATATGTCAATCAACACACTCGATATTTTATAAGACTTTTAATATATATATATATATATATATTTCTATAATTTATGTATAAAAATCTTATTATAATTACAATCTTAAAAATATTTATAAAACAATGCTTCTGTAACTATTGTCGTAGCAACACTCCGTATTAAATGATTGACATTTAAATATAGTGATACAATAACTTAAGTACAAAAAACACAAGTTATATAGTCACTGCTTTAAATTTATAGTAACACTATAAAAATATTAATTAAAATGAGTCTTTTTGGTAATTAAAATAAGGCTACAAGTAGTTTTTTTTATAAATTGTACATTTTCTAATTTTTACGCAGTGCGCTGTAAAATTATTACGCTCTATATTTCAAATTTTTAGTCGAATCCAATTATAATAGTCTCCTTTCTAGGATTCATTAAAAAGTAACACTCTAGAAATATTATCTTATCACAGACTTAATCATTTCAGATATAAAGTTGAATTAAAATGTTCCATAATATTTCATCAATGAAGGTATTGTGTATTTTTATGAATCAAGCGTCTACAGTTACATACACAAGAATAGTTTCATTATTGATGGATAGCGCAGTTTTATCACTAAAAATTAAAATTATTCTTAAGGCACTTTCGTAATTTTAAAAGTTATAAAAAATTCATTACTTTTTCGATATATGTAAAATTGTTTCAGTTTTCATGTTAGAAATTCACATATGCATTTAAACCTAATTTATATAAAAGGCACATCATTGTTTGAAAATAATTCGTTAGAGAGCGTAAGACCTTGAGAAAACCAATTTTTCATTTCACTTTGGTTACTTCTTGCATTTCTTCGTTTGTGGGGAAATTTGCGTTCCTCTTGAACTACTATTTCGACTATTAATTATTTCGTCTATACTTTGTTTTAATGCCTCCATTTCTAAGACTTCCAAGGGAAGGGTTTGTGTCGCAATTTTTTCCATATCGTTTGATTGCTTATTAATTTGCATAAATTTAGTTAAATCAGCGGTATATGATGATAAACTAGATTTCAAATCGCCCTTGAGTGATTTTTTCGCTCTTTCTTCTGAATTCTTCGCCTTTGGGTCGCTTGAATTTTGAAGAAGGTGCTTCAGGACAGTCTCGTTCTCTATAGGCAGTCGTTCTGTTTCATACTCTGCAGCATTCCGTCTACAGTAAAATTCGTAGCATGTTAGTCCAATCAAATTAGATATGAAAAAGAAAAAACTGTAAGAATATTTCAAAGTTCTGAATGCAAAATATTATAAAAAAAAATTAGATTCTTACACAATAAAAAAATATTTATTATTGGTCACCCTCGCCTTCGGCTCAGGTGACAATTTGCATGCGATCTGGATCATTCTTTACTTTAACTCCCTATATGTACGTATTACACTATTTTACCTGGCGAGGCCGAAAATACAACCTTCGCGATCGGGCGCCGGGAGTAAAAGTGGTATTTTCAGCCTGCTAGACAAAAACGTTATGTATAAAAAAATTCAGAGCAGAAAAATAATACTTTTCGAACATTACTTTTCGATAAAGGCATAAAATTGCATTTTTTTAAATTGGTATAAGCCGTATAATGCGATTTTAGGCCTACTACATCGAAAAATATCTACTATTGTTGTCGTACTACATAGATATAAAAATATGTAGAAATAGAACATTAACGAACAAACAATAGTAAAATATTTTTTAGTAAGTCAGAAATTGTCACTTAATATAAAAGTTATGTTAGTACATTGCTAAACTTTTATAATTTTTACAGTTTTTTCATATCTAATATTTTTTGTGACTCATGCAACTTAATTGCAATGAAAATTGTGGCATCAGAAGAAATTTTTGTGCAAAAAACGAGAAATTAAAATTAAATAATTGCTAATAAGGAAAATAATAATCGGTTCTTACAAAATTTAAAATAGTTGTTATTCGCAAATAAAATAAAATTTGAATTCGATATTCTACCGTGGTTGACTATAACAAAGATTTACAGTTTTTTTAACCTTTAGGCCGTAGAAAAATATACATAATTTTTCAAAAGAATATACTATATGAGAAACTGCTGATGATTTAATGTACACTAAATCATTTTGGCAATGTAACTTCTAGTAATGCCACAATTTTCTTTGTATTTTAGTCTTGCTTTTCATACATGTCCTCTCCTTCTAACATCTTCGTATCTTCTTCAGCTTGACTATCTATATTATCACTGTCATTGTCATGCGCATCTACAATAACAGCTTCCAAATCAATGTCTTTGTCGTTTAGCTTTTCTTCGCTACTCGAATTATCCTCGCTATCGCTCTGTCTCGAAAAGAAAAATGGTAACATCAGTCTTTCAGCATCCTTAATAGTTTCTTCGTCTAAACCTGCCCGCCTTTTCATATTTGGTACTTGCAATGGCACATTATTTGAAGATGTTTCTATTTTCAATGCCGATAAAATTTGTATGTTTAATTGACTTTCTTGAGAAGTTGTGCTGCCTCTTCGCAATGCCGGTATTATTTTGTTTGATCTCGATTTTTCATAGTCTCTTCTTCCTCTTCTATGCGATTCAGATCTTTTCCTAGTTCTTTCTGGTGCCTTCTTTCGTCGCTTGTTGCTATTTTTATTTACTCTGCTGGTTTTTAACTCTGCTTTCACTTCACTGAAGGATACAGCGAATTGAGAATCACATGAATTTCTCCTTGATTCTACAGATACCCGACGAACGCTAAAACTGTATTGGGAATCGGTTGAATTTCTGCGATTACTTGAAACTGAGCTACCAACTAATGCACATCGTCGCATTACTAATTTTGGTAAAGCTGCAGCCCATGTTGAACTAAAATCCTGAGAAGCTACCGAATTAAGATCCAAATTCAAACCAACTGGGTCTTCATCACTGTTATGGAAACTAATCGATAAACGGCCGTCATGATTGAACATTTTCCTCTTTGCAAAAACTTGAGCTATAACTTTGTGTTTTTTCAATTTGACTGGCTCCTCAGTTTCTCGATTAAATGTTCTAAAAATTATAATATAAATCTAATTAAAGTTAAATTTTTATCAAAGAAATTTCTGAAGGCACTGCATTAATATAAATATACCTTTTAAGAAATCTTGTCCATATATCAACAGTATGGCCGGTCCAAACCAAAAAGGACATTAAGATACCAACAAAGAAGGAAGCTAGTAAGTGTAATTGTAATTTTGCAGCACTTGGCCTATATTTTATTTTGCATTCCGATACTTCTGCATATTTCGTTGTTATAGAGCATCTATAAAATGATAAATAATATTATTTTGTTAATTTTTAAATATTGCATTACACTATATGAGTAAAGTTATCTTACATCATGTAATCATGAAAACTTTGTTTCCACTTCCAGGAATTTTCAAAGTCATATAAGTGGCAGTAAAATGTAACAACTACAGCAACAAACGTAAATACTGAAAATAATCCCATCCTTACAATATTTCCTCGAATTTTTGAACTTACTATTTCTGTTATTATTTCTTGAGTATTCATTTTGAGTAAAATCAACACTATTAATCCTGAAACATTATCACAAATATTTTAATAACATATTATATTTTATTTCATCAGTAAAAAAAAGTTAAAATTTCACCTCTGGTCAGAAAGTATCCTCCAACTAACAAAATAACTAGCACGGGTCCTAGTACAAACCAGGCTCTGACAACATGATTATTGTAGCCAACAAAACAAATGCCTGTTACATAGTTTCCATCAATTTCTCCTAATGCCATTATTGTTACTGTTAATACTAATGGCAAACACCAGGCCAGTAAGTGAAAATATGCGCCTTTTTTGTCAATCCTATCCCGAATTTTTCGAAATACTTTAAGTTTCATATACCATGTATATGCGAATATTACAAACCAAACCATAGCTGCCATTAACGAATAGTATATTAAAACAAATATGATCACACAAGAAAGATTTTCACCACTGAAAACATTTTAAAATTTTTATAATTTCATAAATTACATAAATAATATAGGTTCAAAATTTATACCTTGGCTCGTTCATTCTTAGAGTACCATCTTTTTTACAAACAATCACTTCTCTATTTCCAGATGTAAATTGTGATAACCATCCAATGCATGAAATCAGAAAACAGCAGTTTGTGTAAAATATAGCTATTGCTGGATATTTATTAGAACCTCTCCAATTAATAAAAAATGTTATCTAAAGATGCAAAAATGATCAATGAAGAATAATTCAATATTAAAATAGTAACAGTTCTAATTTGATTAACTTACCACTGTAAATAAATTAAATAAAGCACAAATACCAGCAGCCCAAAATATAAATGAATGAATTTGTTTCTTTTCATCACTTGTATAAAGTGGATCATCACATGGAGTTCCACATCCTTCTACGCCTTCAAAAACAGCAAGAGCATTATCAGTAGGCACTAAAGGAGAAAGGCACTTCCAAGTTGTATTGAATTTTATTTCTCGAATATCATTCTTGCACAATGATGGGAATAACTCTGTATTTTCACATTTAATAAAATGTGGCCATATTGTCTGATTAAATAGAATTCTGCAAGGACTGGAAACTATTTTGCACATTTCTTGGGAAGGTAAATCCACCGTATCATTGACACATTTTGGCATAAATAGGGAACATAAAAATGGTTGTACTACTGCCCAACATTTAGGAATGTGTTTTAGACCTTGCAGAATTTGTAATTTCTCCTATAAAAAAAAATATAATTTATATTAATGATATTTTACTACATACATATATACACCCACACACACTATTATAAAAGGCAAAATTAAAAATAGAATATATCATTATTTACGAATGCCATGTGATAAATATTAATTTCTTTGATCAGATTAGCATTTTTATATGTATTTACTTGTACAGAATATCAATTACTTTGTTTCTATTTCAAATTTTTATTTAGATACATTTATCGACTGATGAATAATAATATGAAAATAGAAAAATGTTGTAATAATATTTAATTTCTCTTCTTCAATCAAATTATGAAAATAGTGCCTAATTTTATTATTATTTTTTTTTTTTTGTATTATTAATAAATAACATTGTATTTTGAGATTTTCACATTTAAGGGAGCATATAAAAATTATTACTGCAGTTTCTAATAATAATTCAGGTATGAAATTATAATGAATCATAAACTCAATAATAAAATTCTTACCCTTATCATTGTTTGAGTTATATATCCTGGAAAAAGATCCAATGTTGTGGTGTCGTATGGTAATCTTGTACCCATGCAGGTTGCATTGCTCATTCGTACACATTTGGCAGATCTTTTGCAGTGAACAAAATCTGTTGGTAAGTCACCAAGTGGATATCTTTCTAAAATATAACTAGGATCCTTCATCCTGAGACGAGGAGTCAAGTCAGTCCATGTTTTATTGTCATTATTGAGATTTTGACTAAAGCTGTGATCTAAGTCTAATCTCGCAGGTGCCACGAGAGCAGCCAAACACAGCAGCAAAATCATCTGTAAACAAAAAACAATTTAAATTTTTTTATAAAATACATAAAAACGTAACTAACTTAGTAACATAGTTCTTGATATGTTTATAGTAGATAAATTTCAATGATGCTCCAAAATGTAAAAATTAAAAATACAAGAGTAGGTACAATAAAAAAATCGCCAGAAAATCTCCAAAAAGCGAAAATGTTGCGCGGGACCCCCCGTCGTCTCGGCCGCGTTCTCTCGACGACGCTCGCCGAGTAACGCCTGTCCAAAAAATCTTGCGACGCGCATAAACTCACGGAAGTGGACTCATGAATGTAAATTCCTTCCTCTATTCGCAACAAAACAACAGCACGTGGCTGTTTTGACAAGTGCGCGCGAGGAGTGATAAATAAAAATAAATTGCACCCACCTTTTTGCAACAATCATGCAGCTTCTTCTGTACACCTCGGGCCACTGAATCCTCCTGATTTCGCAGAGCGAGGGACAAGAAGGCGTCTTACATCCTGCGAGGCTGTACCTACCTACGACTCCCTACTAGCTGCAGTCTCATGCCGCATCCCCCTGTAATAAAACGGAGCCAGCAAGGCAGGCAGGCAGGAAGGCAGGACCACACACCGGCGGCCGGCCACCCACGGCGAGGCTGCGCGCGGCGAAGCCGCACGCCGTAGTCTCTTTTTCCCTCTCTCCCTCCCGTGCTCCACTCCTTATGCCTGGCCTCTCCTTCGTCTCTTTCTTCCGCGTATTCTACCCCCATATCCCATGCTGCTGTCCTGCACCGTGCGCGCCTTGGAAAGTTGAAGCGAGCGCGCTCACTCATTCTCTAAACTTTTGAATGACAATCGCGCCCACTTGCTGCATTCTCCACCCGCGTCGTCGCGGTCGCAGAGGTATAGCCATGCTTCGAGGTATCTCGAAATTGAGCTCGAGAAAGCCCTATGTTCGATACATATTCGATATAGCAATCTCAAATTATCACTCGAAAATCTCGCAGCTTGTCATGTAATTATTCGTCCATGTTCCATCCGCGCAGTCTCCACAACGGCGCTTTTTCGGCTCGTTCTTCTTTCTTACCATAATAAATGTAAACAATCTTATCGTTGGCGGCGGAAAGAAAAGGATTTTTGAAATGGAAGTGCAAAGGCATTGCTGTGTAGCCGATTGCAGCACTGTGTCCAGCGACGATGTCTTTCACGAGTTTCCAAAAGATGAATCTTTGAAAAAAAAGTGGATGAAAGCTCACAACATAACCACTAAAGTAGTGGAGGATATGTTTGTTTGTACTTTACACCTTAAAGAAATGGATTATTTATTAGGCAAGTATTTTGTGTCGAAATTTCATTCATCGTACCCAAAATGGTCTTGCAATTTTTTTATAACACATTTATTTATGTATGTATGAAATTATTGTAGGTTCAGAACCAAAAAGACTGAAAACAGCGGCAATATCATCACATACTTTATTATCAGAAGATTTCGAAGAATTTTCGCCATCCGACGAGTCGCCTAAAAATGGTTAAGTGCATGCAAAACATGCTAATATCACTACATTACTATGACAATTACTAAGAATATGTTATTGCTGTTTTTTCTTTTAAGTCGTCTTAACCACTTTACAATGATAAAAATTATAATAAATATTTCAATTAAATTACTGTACCATTTATTTCAGACTCTAATGAAGACAATTTAGAAGATATTTCATCACAAAATGTTGAAAATATTATGGAGTTTGAACCACACGAAGAAGAACTTGAAACTATAATATCTACAGGTATATTATGAAACTAGTACATTTCTTCGAACTAGTTTTTTGTATGTTATGGGGAAATTTAATTGAAAATATTTCAGAGATCGAGACAATTGATACAATCAAAAATGGACCAAATACTAAAACAACAAAAGCAACAACAAACAGTTGAGTTATTTTTAAACGTTTTATTATAGAAAATAATCAATTGTTTTTTTACGGCAGTATTATATGTACGACAGAGTGTGTGTAACACTATAAATTTCTATATCAATTTTTAACTCGTAACTGAACGCTTCTAGTCCATGTTTCACATGGCTATCACTCAACGTTTTCTTCCCTTATATTGTAAATATAGCATTTGTTGTACATATAACAACTGCCTTTTTTTTAATGCCCTTTATCTCATTTCATTTCTTATGGTGGTAATTTTATTTGAAATATATCTCAAACATTAACAAATTTTGTCTTTTAAATACATTTACTTTTATTGATTCATATCCTTTAAATGAAAGAAATTGTTTTCTGTAATTATGTAATTTATAAATAACAATAATTTAATATTTTATTTTAAAAATAAGTAATTTTAAATTTATGAGAGTATTTTTGATAAGATTTATAAGAATATTGATATTTATAAGAGCTTTATTTAAATTATTTTGATATCAATTTGTTTATATATTTGTATTTTAAAAATTAATTGTAAAACACTTATTTAACTACACTTTATTTTGCTTTTCTTAACAACATTTATTAAAAGATGAATATAATTCATTATTGCTAATAATATGAATGAAAATATTTTTGCAAAAAATTACTAATAATTTTAAAATATAGGTACAAATATTACCAGAAAATTGTGTTGTGTACCTGAATGTATGCCAAAGCATAATGAAAAAAGATCTTTACATCAGTTTCCAAAAAATAAAACAATCAGACAACAATGGCTATCTGCTTGTAAATTAGACAAAATCCTAAAAACTTATACTGTATGCAGTGCTCATTTTCAAAAGGAAGATTTTGCATCAGGTAAATGAAATTAAGACCAGGATTTTTATTGTTTTTATTGTCTATATATATATAATGTTGTGCTCTCAATGCAAATATTGATTTATCTTACTATTTTCAGGCCCTAATTCTAAAAGATGCATATTAAAAAATACAGCTATACCATTATTGAATTTACCAACTGCTTCAACAAAGAGAACTTTTAGACACGCTTCTATTAATAAGAAGTATGACATGATCTTTTTAAATACAATTCAGACTATGCATTATTATACTTAATACAATAAATTTATTTATATAACATCATTTTTTTCAGGTCTAGTAGAAAGAAAGAGAAAGTGACCACCATTATTTATGTTCCAAAAAATTGTAATAAAATCATCTCTCACAACCCAAACAATGCAGAAATAGTTATAGAAAGCACAGAAAATACACATTCTTTTAACTTAATGCAAGATTCGTCATATTCTTATCCAAATGTTAGTACAACATTAAATAAAAAAAAAGATATAAATATTGGAGATAAAGGTATTGAAAAAATAAATACGTCAAATACACAAAAACAAAGTTTTTTGGATGCTCAGAGAATGAAAAAGGGAAAAATTATTGTTAATAAACAAGAAAAAGTAAATATTTCTATAGAAATGCTTGATGATAGAAATATTGTTTTTCAAAAACTTAATGATACTGCAATAAGAAAAACGCCTGTTATTAAAAGATTCATAAAAGACAGTAATACTTCTGCCATCACTATATGTGCAGGATGTGGTCAATACTGTAAAATTCAAGATAATGATTTAATAAATATTGGTAAAACGAATTCAGAAACATTAGCAGCTGAAATACTTTTAGAATTACAAGAAGTAAATCCTTTTCATGAAGAAGATCGCGTGTTATTGACAAAAAAAGGAATAGAAATATGTGATAAAGCTCTCCAAAAGCAAAAGATAAATTTAATGGATTTATTGACCAATGATAATGAACTTGTAGCATTTACTGGAATTCATTTTGAACTTTTAGAGAAGATAACAAAGTTAGTTTTAATGTTTGAAGGCACAAGTGTAAAGAAATACTCAAGCTCTGCAAGAGATAGAATAGCTATGTGCCTATGTAAACTTCGTACAAATTTACCTTTTCGATGTTTAGCTGTATTGTTTGATCAAAAACAGCAAGTTTGTACAGGTGATTTTTTTGTTATGGTAAAAACTTTATCAACACTCTTAGGAAAAACTATTTACTGGGCAAAAACAGAAGAATTATTGAAAAATCTACCTAAATGTTTTCAGTCATTCAAACAAACTAGGGTAATGTTACATTGTAGTGAAATAGAAATAGAAAAACAAAGATGTTTAAAATGTCGCAATGAGTTGTTATCAAACAACATTTTATATGAGAGCATAAAATATGTGCTAGGGGTAGCCCCTTCAGGTTTAATCATTTTTAAAAGTAATGTATTTGAAGGTAACGAAAATTATAAGTCCATATTTACTCAAACCAACATTTTAGAAAAATTAGACCCAATTAAAGAAGCTATAATGGCAGATAAAAGCTTGGATATTGAGAGTGAATGTGCAAAACAAAATGTCACGTTAATAAAGTCACCAAAGCTTGAGGAAGGTAAACAGTTTGGTAAAAGTGATGTTGAACTTATTAAAAATATCTCTGCTGCACGTATTCACGTGGATAGGACATTACAGAGATTTACAATGTATAAAATTATACAAACAAAAATTTCTTGGAGGATTTTGCCTTACATTGATGATATCTGCTCAGTGATTGCTGGTATTGTTAATATGAAAAATCCAATTCCTCCAGATGACTCACTCTTGAAGTTATAGAAAAAAATATAAAAGTATTTTTGTGATAAACACTTATTTTTTTATTCTAAGTGTATAAAATCAATCAATCTATAGAGTCAATATATATTGATACATATTTAATATAAATTTTCATTTAATAGTTGTTTAATGTTTTTGAAACAAAATATTTTATTACTATCCATTTCAAAGAACTAGTCATAGTTGACTGATTTTGTGTTGTCATTCATTGATTTGTTCTTCATTTATAAATTATTTTGAAAAACCACCACATTGCTGCATTAGAATTTCACACATGTAAGCGTGATTAGTAAATAAGCACTTAGTTTTTATGCTTTATGTTGTAATGAACTGTTACTACCAAAAATTATAATCTTTTGTAAATAAAAGTTTTAAATCTTTAAAGTGTGTGTAATATATAAAAAAAATTAATTCCTTCATCAATCTTGAAATACATTGTAAATATAGTGTATAATGGTTAGTATAAACGTCGCTAATTTTAGTAAGTCAGCATTGATATCTCACATACATATCATATACTTATAATTAATGGCTTGCTCAAATTATCATTCAATAATTTCGTTTGGCTAACTAAAAACTCATACGCATTTTCTTTGATTTATTCTGAATTAAAAGAGAGCATCTATGATTGAATAAAGAATATTGTTTTCTTAATAGTAATTATAATAAATCATATTTTTCCTGATGCTTCAGATATAGCTTTCGAAAAAGGTTGGTATAGCGGCAAAACTACCGTACCGACGCAGAAAGCATCTCCTTCAGCCTTCACCCCTTCGCCTCGCTCCCCCTCCGCCCCCGCCCCCGACCGCCACGGCACTTGCCTGATGCGCGCGTGAGCTGCCCGGGAGCTCATGCTGCTGCTCCTAGCGCGCTATCTCGACATACAGAGAGAGAGAGAGAGAACGAGAGGGGGAGAGAGACGACGAGCCAGCCGATGCGATACACGCGCGCGGCGCACGCACGACAGACAGAGCACAGAGAACGAGCGGACGTCCCCGGACGAGGAACGTGTGCGCGCGTTCGCGCTAGACGGACAAAATCGAGAGCCGCGTATCAGCTAGAGAGAAACCTAAATATACCTATAGATATCCGCGCGCGCGAGGAACTCTACACTTCATGACATTTCCCCTCGGGCGAGAAGGTGGTATGTGCGCGGCGTGACACGTGAAAAAATTCGCTGAATGACAGTGGAGCGAAGGTGAAGGCCGAGAGCAGCCGTCGTCAGTCTTCCCGGAGGGAGGAGGGGGAGGAGCTGCTCGTTCGCCGCGGCCGCCAAATACATTAACCGAGCCGGTGAGTAGGCTAGCTGCTATAACCCGAGCTAACTAGAAAGCTTTTCCTCTGGGCGCGAACTATGCGCTTTATTTTGAATTCTTCCCAGGCGGAGGCTCCCTCGCAGTTTTCTCTCTGTCTCTATCGCTCTCTCCCACTCTCTCTTTCTCTCGCGCGTAACGCAGACCGTCGCACAGGCGCGTAACGTGACCGCGTCAGCTGCACGTGTGTCTGTTTGTTTTTTCCTTCCCAGCTGACACTATGCGCGAGGATGATAATGGCAGTGATAAGTGCAGCAGACGCGAAGGCGCGCGCGCATGCCGTGCTGTTGCTCTGCCGTCAGGTAGGTAGGCGCATTTTCCACATATTTTCGGTTCTCCTTCTTTCTCCCACAGTTCGCGAACAGGTATATGTGCGCGTGTGTGTGTATATAGGAGAGGGAAGGAGAGGCGCTCGATTGATCGATCGGCCGCGCGCGCGCCGAGACTCTCTCGAGCATAGAGTGAAAGAGGGAGGAGACCTTACGATTTTTCAGAGATAAGCCGAAGAGCCGAGGAGAGCCGACTACCTACCTATAGCGCTTGTAATATAATATACACGCCGTCGGGTCTTCGCGGGCTGGAAGAGAGGAGACACGGAGAAAGCGAGATAGGAGAGATAAGGGAGGGATTTTTCATCGACGCGAGGATTATACGAGACGCGCGTGTGCTGTATTGTAGTCGCTCGCGCGCGTGCCAGCCGAGCGATCCGCGCCGACCGCTTTTGAATTATATGCTCTCCCTCTCTCTCACTCCACAGGCGGCGGATGACAGTCAAGCTTCTTTATTATGTAATGACTGGCAGGAGGAGAGGGGAATTAGTTTGCTGGCTGCATGCGAAAAGTCTGACAGCCGGTGTTTGCGAGACTCGATAAAGTTGTACTTTTGACCACAAGATGCTCCTTTTAGAGTCATTTTTAGCTGAAGATTTCAGCCGTTCTTTATTTATTTTAACATTTCTTATTTTGCTTTAATAAAATTATATTTTATAAAGCTGAGTAATTCTCAGTCGTTTAATAATTTTATTAACTTTCGTATTATTAAATTTAGAAAATTTATTCTTTTGCTATATTGGAGTAAGCTCAAATATTTAGTTCTAAAATTCGTATTTTCATCATATAGAAGTGGAAAGATTAAAAAAAGATCGTTGTGCAGTGCTTTGCCCATCAGATAAGTAAATCTACATCCTCGCCTATTTTTTTTCAAGAGTGCTTCTTTTCTTTTTGGAAATATTGACTAAAGCGAAAGAGCATTCTGTAAACAAATGTTTCATATTTAGGTTGAATCTATACCGAAAGACCAATATAATACTAGAACATGCTCATAATATTATTTAAAGCATTAAATTCAGCTTTTTAAATTAAGTTTACTTTTTTGATGATTAAGCTAGCACATTTTTTTATGAGTCAAGATTTTCTCAGTTGTAGTAGTCATGCAATGACCCAGCAATTCTTTGATTATACATACATATGGTAATACAATTATAAAATCTTTGATTTTTTTCTTACATTTTTTCTGGGCTTACAATATTATTACTCAACAAGTTTTAGTAGAATAATATTTAAATATTTTTTATAAACTTCTTTAAAACGATAACGAAACGAAATAAGTTAAAACTATAAAAATAAACAATAAATATTGAATTATTGATCTTGATTGATATCGGTTTTCATTGAATAATTTATACTATGAGTGTATGAATGTTAAAAACGCCAACTGTGCAAGTTAAAATGCTAAAGGAAGTTCAAATAGAATAATAATGTTTTGTTGAGATAAGTATGACAAGTTTATAATTCTTTTTAAACCAATTACAACGATAAAAAGTAATTTGTTAAACTTTAGTTATAGTTGTTCTAGCTTTGTTATAAAACCAAAAAATGCAAAATATTTTGTACATTCATAAAAATACATCATTTTATTTCAATCAAAACAGTTTTTACATCATATGTAACAATAGAAATACCTGTTTTACAGTATTATCAAGGACCATAATCTACAGATTATCAATTCTCGTTAATATAATAAAATTTAATTTGAAGAAAGGTGAAATCGCGAAAAATAAAATCTGTTGGCAGTTTTATCTTTATAAGGCTAATTCAAAGCTTCGAATGGTGACTAGAAATAAATAAAAAGGATTTTTCGAAGATAAAAATGAAGAAATTTAAATTTTATCGGTACCTATGTTCGTCAAGAATTTTCATTATATGTCGACAAAATTTAAATTTCTATTGTGACTTCATATTATATAATAAATAAAAAATGTTGTATATATTAAATTCCTCAGGTGAAATACTGCAAATATCAGTCAGTTTTATTCACTAATAATGTATAATTCATCGTCATAAAAATCATTTTAATAATTTAATTATAATACACTGAAAAGAAGAAATTTGAAATTTTATTAAAATAAATCGTACGAAAAGATGTTAAAAGTCTTTGCAAATAATTTAATATATGAACTGCGGTGTTATGATAAAGCTTGGAGAGAGTATTTTTCATCACGAAGTCAGCCAGCGTATCTGGAAATTGCGTTACTAGAATAACGTGATTTGCCATCTCGCACATCGCTCGCGAGAGACGCAGAGTTAAAATTTTATTTGCACTTGACGGGCGCATCTCAAACGGCAGCTGCCTCGTGACGAAGTCTCTGCACGCTTATAGCTATATAGAGCCACGGCAAAGACACTGCACTCTCAGATTCCTCTCTGTTAAATCTGGTTTTTTGGGCCGAGCGCGCGCGCGTGTGTAAGTACTTGCGCTCGTCTTACTCTGCGCGATAACAATAGCCCGTGGAAAAATCGAAAGGTTTTCCCCGCTCGCACAAAGCGCGCGAGATCATGAAAAGGAGCCAGAAATAGGGGAGGCGCCAACTGGAAAACAGTGAGAGACAAAGAAAGAGCGGGAGAGAAATTACAAAGGGAGAGATTAAAGGGAGCGTCGAGAAGTCAGTGGGCCGGTTGCTGGAAGACGTGCGGAAAGAGGGAAATGGCCGTAAAAAACTCCGAGTGACGGAGAATGGAGGAGGCAATGAAAAGGAGTATATGTGGATGTGTGTGTACGCGCAAGAGTCGTAAAGAGGGATCTTTCGAGAGCGGGGGGAAAGGTGCTGGCGCAGGTGACACAAGACAATAAAATAAGAGATGGACTCAAGATATTGATGCTTTAATAAAAAGCAATCGCACACTCTATGAGAGAAACTGTTCGAACATATAATTGTAAACAGAATGCAATGCCTTTTTATCCTTTATCATTCAATCTTTCTATTTTCAGTTTAGATTTTCTGCTTTTGCGAGTGTTATAACACATCTTTCTGATTCGTTTCCTTCAAATCGAAACTTATACATTTAACATTATTTCAAAATGTAATTAACAATCATGAGAGGAATAGCAAGATTGGCTTAAAATTTAGATAATAGTGGACGTATAAGTAGGCTAAGGTCTCCTAACCTGGTCCAGTGCCTGATATGGACCATCGCGATATTTCGAAACCTACGCGACTCTATTCTTTGGTAATATAGGCTGATTAAATGTATTTCGAGTCCAATGAGTTGCTATACGTTCTTATATACCTATCGTACGTATTATGGAAGGTGATTGATACTGGCTATAATTAGTTTATACATAAGTTTCATTCTAGTATCAGTACAAAGTATTTTGTATATCTATTTCTTTTAATTAAAATATATTTTTCTTATTGATAAAAGAGCATTGTTTATGAATTTACGTATATTAATTATAGTAGAAAAATCAGTTGTAGTGATATTTTAAAATCTTTGTCTTTATGATTTTCTATGGTCTTTTTACAGATATAAAAAGAAAAATGTCCTATAATACAATTTAAAGATTTTTTGTGTTCTCAAACAAATAAACACGTTTGAATGCTAAAATGTAAGTTTTGTAAAACATTTTCTATCATTTTTTAAACTGGTCTATGTCAATAACCTATTTTTCAAAATTGCGAAATTTTTTTCACTTTAATTAAGCTATATGGGCAAATCTACCGTTGAGTACCGTAGCCTTTTAAAAATGGAAACTTTTTTGACATTTTTATGCATCTGAATTGTGCCGTGCGTGGCACACTAAGGGCAGTTACAGCTAAAAAGGCATAGAGCACAACCGCAATGCACATAAGAATTAGGTACAACGGAGCTGTGTGTCGTTGTGTGTTCTTGTGTCTATGGTCTAGTAGTCCTAACCTATTAAAAGCTAAACATGTTCAAATTGATTAAAAATTTATTTATTTAGACCAGTATACATTTTACATATATATGTGAAATCCACAGAGAGAAATCAATTATCGAAAGAGATATTGTTTTTAATAGGACCATTAGACCAATAGACACAAGAACATACAACGACAGTACGACACACAGTTCCGTTGTGCCTTGTTGTGTATTGCGGTTGTGCTCTATGCCTTTTTAGCTGTAAAGGCCCTAATATGAATTACAGGAATGATTTTCTACGTAAAAATTGAAGATGTTACACCCTGTCTCATTTATGTGCTTAGCACAGCACAATAATATCAGCAGTAAACACCTTTATGTAAGTACTTAGAATCTTTAACATATATTATTTTTATAACATTTCCCTATAGAGATTGATTGCTCCGAAACCTTAAAATAATATTTTGTTCCATTTTAATATAGTTATTTAAATTTGGGTACGCCATATTAAAAGCCTTCGCCTTATATTAAAAAGTAAATACAGAACATCTACATTAACTACATTAACATAATTTTGTATCAATTGAAAATCTTCTCCCCTTCGAGACTCATCACATTTTCAATTAATTATTCAACACTTTTAACCCGAAAATGTCGATGCAATATCATGGTTTGTTAATGGCCGATCGATAGCTATTGACATTTTATAATAGAACCTATTAAGGAATATTGAAGTCAATACTCATGCTACGTACCTAAGTAGTTTCTGAAATTTGTATATATCTTTTTATCTCTTTCAATTAATTGATAACTTTAGCGATAACTTCACGTCCTTTACATTACTCCAAATGCATAATATTCGATTAGGATCATTATATTAAGAATGAGAGCAGAAAATTTAATTATAGTATAACGAAAATACAATGTTGAAATTGTATGAAAAAAAAAAAAATGTATTATTTTTATTTTTCAATTATTGTATTTTTTATAGACTATGACTGCAATAAGTGAATTTTATCTTGACTACAATAAGTGAATACTTATTACAAGTTAATTCTAATAAACGAAAGAACAGTAAGATAATTGTCGTAAATACCTTAATCTACATTAAATATCCCTGAAAAATATAAAGATAAACTCATTTTTTTAAATGTTAATATCAAATTTTTATTTTTCGTAAATTGTTATTTTCCTTCGCTTTTTGCCTAAATGGTTAAGTTTTGTAACAATGAAAAATGATGTTTGTATAAAAATAATGTGATGACATGTTTCTACATCATGTGAAGTGCAATTTTAATTACCACATTGTGATTTCACAAATTTTTAAATATTTTAAAATAATTGAGAATTTTTTTAAATTTAAAGTTTTGGAAAGAAAAATTTTAACAACACTTTGACTGATAAGTTCCAATTTATCAGCGATTTTTTAGTTAAGAAGATAAAATATAATTTTTTTTTACTTTTGGAAACGGCGCAAGACAAATTATGTACGTTGCATGCGGTCCTAGATTGCAATTTCGAGGCTTGATTGCTAAGATGACCTTGAAGCGATTATACGCCCGCTGCATCTCGTGTTCCTATGTCACTGAGCCTTTTAAAATCTTATAGCCCACGGCTATTTTAACAAACAGCTCGCGACTTCAGCTGATGAAAAATCAACGAATCTCCAGGCGCACAAGACTTTTCTTGAAATATCAATGCGGTTTTCCAACACGTTTGTATCTATACCTCTAATACAGATTCTATATTTTATACACTTTCTTATTTTCTGCAAATATATTTTTGCATACTTTTCTTTTTCAATTTTATTTTGGTTAAACATAAACTTATAATGATATCTAGAATAAATGAAAAAATTTAATAGGAGAATTAATTTGCTTGATTATGTATAGTAATGTACTTTTAATGAAACAAATTTTTCCGTACATTGCAGTCAACAGAGTATTCTATTATGTTTTCCTACTAATAAACTGTGTTCATTTTTCAGTTAAAAAAACTAGAGATTGTTGGATTAATTGGGTCAATCAATTTATTTTTATATAAAATAAGTGTAGCTAGACTTCATTATAAAGTTTTGTTTTATAGCATTTTATTTTCTGGAAAGGAAGCATTGGAATGACGAAAATAATTTTCTAAACAAACCGTGTTTAAAAACATGTTTTACAGCATTTGGATAACAATCAGCTGTTTTTGAAAAGAAATAAATCAAATCATTAAAAAATTGAAGACTAAATTATAGTTTCTAAAAATATATTAGATTCTACCGCGCTAAAAATTTTAGATCAAAATAATTTAAGTTTAAGCAAGCTGAGGTATTCTGGGTGTACAGCTAAGAGCAATATTATAACTATATACAATTAATTTAATCAATCATGGCATTATTTAAGGTAATGTGAATACCGACATCATTTTAGAATGTTTGTATCTTTTGCAAATATTAATAAAGTTACTCAAAAAAAAAAATTGCATATAGCATTTACATATACGGAGTGCCTGACAGACCTGTTTTTCCAAAAACCTACTCAGAATATATTTAATTAAATAAAAGCCGCAATGCCCATAAGTAGGAATCTGTATTTTTAGAATTTTGCCAGTTTTGAAAAGTGCGTATGTCATGGAAATGCTGATAAAATCACCCAAAAAAAATTCTGAGCATAG
>JAPYZO010001356.1:0-36695 GCA_030522905.1 Torymus flavipes
TTCATCGCGAGCTATAAACGGGACAGGAGAAATTCCTATTTTATAGCCAACTCTAAAATAAATAGTCAGTTATTAGTTATAAAATGTTTTGGATTTCCAAATTGATTATCAGTTGATTGTCATCTGATTTTCAAGGGAAAATCAGCACACAAGTTTACAAATTTTTTTTTTTTCCAAGTATTTTAAATGATTTTATTTGTTATTTTCATTTAATTATTAAATAATTATATGATATACGTAACACGTAAATAAATATATTTATAAAATATTGTGAAGTATTGTAGAAAAGAAATATACTTCTGCCTTCGGAGCACTTCCTCTAAAAAGGAACTTTTTTATTTCATCTAACAGATATGATTAATAAAATATTATTAAGATATATTTTTTGAATCGTCGATAATTTTTTCTTGTATTTTATCTTCAGAAAATCTCTCCTCGTTATATCAAGGTGATAACGAACGACGAGAAAGATTTTTCCATTGACGAAAATAGAAAAATAAAAATAATTAGAACTTTCATATTATAGTTAAATTAGCAAGTTAAAGCATTACAAGTATTCATTATTCTTATGGTAAATGTAATAAAATACAACTCGTAGAATAATGAGCGAATATTTTTAGAAATTTTATTTCAAATTAAAATAAGTGATAAAAATAACGTTTTCATAAATTGATCAATTTACAATTTTACATAAATTATACATATTTCAATTCTAACAATAGAAATGATAAAATCATACAAATTTTAAATTAATCAAATATCCAGTATAAGATATAATACTATATAATCACATATATTAATTTCAATATTTTAGATTTTCTGAATTTACAATTTCACTTATAGAAACATATAGAATATAAAAAGGAACAATAATCATAAAATAAATACTATTAGACAAAAAAACATAAATTTAACACATATATATAGCGTGCATTTCTTTTCTTCAACTACTCCTGTTCTATCGTTAGATAAATTGGACCATTAACAACGTCCTGTTCTATTTGCAATTTCCCTTGACTTTCGTATTCTTTAAACAATAAAAAAAAAATTTAATCTATAAAAATAATATAATACTGTAATATAGTTTAATCAAATGAACTTACTAAATATACAATGAAGGTATCCTAGAAGCTTGATAGCAGATATTGCTTCTGGCTTGAAAATGTCATCAAGTAAAATTTTATTATTTCCCAACTCTTGAGACGCTCTTTTCAAAAACTTAAAAAAGTCTTTCTGGGCCATTAGCTTAGTTTCAAAAACCCTGAAATTTTTAGAGTTTATTTTATTTCTTACATACTATAAGTGCGTGATATAAATTGCTATAAATATTTCTTGAAATAATACTAATCTTATCAGTATCAATTTTATAAACTTATATGCTTTAGAATGCTGCAAATTATTATATAATAAAGAGCCGGACACAAATCATTAAAATAATGAATGATATTTGAACGAAATTCACTTTTAAAATGTATATTACTTAATAGTAAAAGTATATTATACTGTAAAAGTATTCTACTTTTACAATCAAGTAGATATAGCCAATAACAATTTCCTCATTTCTTCATTTCAACTATTTTTTTAACTTTATAAGAGAAGAGACTATGAAATTTTGTGAAAAGAAAAGAAATTACAAAACTTACAAATCGGGTGCAACCGACGCTTCTTCGCTTCTTATAGATTGAGGTAGACTTTTCTGGCGTGGCGATGCTGCCGTCACTGAATCAGATGGGATCAATTCTGGGATTCCCCTATCTTTCGGCTGATGTCTGTTAATCAAAATTATATAAATAAAAGTTTTTGTTGTAACAAAATAAATAGAAGTGAAAATGTTTCGAAAATTGTCTTAATTCTCGATAATCTTTAATATATTTTAATTTAATATTTATATTTTTCCAAAAACTTAAAAAGTTAAATTTATTTACTAATTGAGTTTACCTCATTTGGGGAGATGCTATTTCTTCATGCAAATCAGCTACTGAAGCAGGTGGGGGAGGCATTAAATTTGAATCTCTTTCAAGCAAATCTGTTCTTGAATCGAGCTGTTGACTTGATTTTTCTCGTGGCAAATCCCTAGATTCAGACGTAATATCAGCTTTGGATAATCTTCCCCTAAAATCCTTATTTACATAACGATCTCTAGGAATACTGGTGATCGTACTGGTGAACCCTACAATAATAAATACAGAAAATAGTAAAATTTATTATATTATACTCACACTTTATACAGAATTACAAAAAACGGAGTAATTTGAATAACTTACTAGACACATCGGTGCAAGGTGTTTTTATCATCTCATTATATAGAATCTGCAGACTTAGACTCCATGAACAAACATTATTATTATATGACCTTAGTCCTCTTCCCAATATAGTGGATGGCATGCGTAGTAAAAAGTTGGGAGGAACTCTGTCTGGAACTTTGATTGGTTGAAATTTCTAAAAAATAACATTCAAATTAAATTAATAACTAATTTTCATAAAAATTACAAAAATAACATATTTAAACAATACCATGGTGTGCTCCTTTACTGACTTAGATTCACTTATTTTAATTTGAGTACATTCATCGAAAACCATTATCTTCTTTTGCTTCTTTTTATAACTCGTGGAATTTAACGATATTTCATCGAGATCTGGTAATTGATAAAGATCTGAAGAGACTAGCAATTGATCCCTATTAAAAAAATTTTACAATTTAAAGATATGTACTATTGTAAAAGTCAATTTTAAACTTTTAGTCTTAATACGATACAAAAAACATTAGTAATACTGCCAATAGAGAAAGATAAGATCCTTTTAGATCAGTATATGTATTAATATTAACTTAATTTTCACTAGTTAATTGTATAATATGTATATATATATTTTTTAAACACATTTATACTCTAAACTTATTTAGTTTATAAGTTAATAACCCTCTTCTATATCATGCTCATGACCTTGTTTACTTACTCATTATATTGGTTGTTTTGCAGTTCAGCATCTGTTAAAGAAGGCTGACGTTGTGCTGGCATTTGCTCTATACTTTGTGATATATCTGTATTCATGGGTGTGTCATTTATGTCTTAAAGATAAAACAATTTTTTTTATATTAAAAAATATAAAATTAAGCTAAACTATAATTATATTAAATGACAGTAGAAGTTCAAAATCAGAGATTTAAAAGTATTATAAATGTTTATTAATGATACCTGCCAGTGTTGCAGTTCCTTCATTCTGTTGGATACATTTGGGTACTGTAATCTGAGATATATCTGAGAGACCAAAAAGTGGTCTGCGAGCTTGGGGTGATGGAGTTTCTCCTCTCATTGATTTTGATAAAGTTGATGTCTAAAATAAACCATTTAATTAATTAAATATTATGAAATATCAAAAAATATATATGAATAACAAATATGAATTAATTATAAAGTAACAGTTAACATAATATACCTTTTTTCTCTTTGTTGGAGTTTCATCATGAGCTTTACGAGATTTGCGTTTTGATGGAGTTTCAAATGTCGATTCTGGTAGGTTTGAAGTACCAGAGTCACCTGCAGTGACATCCGCAGGCATGCGATCAAACATGTTATCATTTAACTCTTCGTCAGTATCACCAAATCTAGTAGGTATATCTGTTTGCTAAAAATGAAAATTATATTTTTTACAAGTTCATTTGGTTCAGAAAAAATTTATTGGTCTCAATCATGCTTACTATAGGTGCAAAAGTCATGTCTTCCTCAAGTAGATTTTTGTCAGCTTTAGTGTGAGCTTGAAAATGTTTTTCAAGATCAATTATTGATAATTCTTCTTGAAAAAGATCTTGAAATATATTTATATCTTCAGATTTTTTACTGTAAATATATCAAATAGATAAGATTAAAAATACTTGCAAATATTAGGCACCAAATTTATTTCTACATGTATAAAAAAAAAAAAAAATTCATCTAATATAGGTACTAACGTTGTTTTTTGCTTTTTCTTTTTTTTCTCTGTTTTCACCGTCAAAACTTCAGAGTACAATTTTTCAACTTCATCTGTAAATATTATAACATTAAAATTTCTAACAAAATATTAGTATTGAAATTTTTATTAAATTTACTGTATCTACCTTCTAGACCCTCAAGCTGTGTTTCAAAAAGTTTCAAGGCACCAAATGTCAATTGTGAGGATGTATACAAATTTGAACGAGGATTGCCTTTCTTGCTATTGAGTCCCTTTGATATATCATCGCTAAGGTAAATTTACATTTAATAAGCATAAGTATATGTAACAATGATATACCAAATTTCAATAATTTTTTAACTTATACAGATCTATGCAAACTTATAAACAAAAGCATTTTAATTATTAAAAAAAGAAAATATATATGAATTATTTTCAAAAGTTTATTTAATCTAGCTAAAATTTTATTTTGAAAACAGTAACCCAGTAGTAAATTATAGTAAGTCAATACATACTGTTTTAACATATCAAGCTATATCTTTAAAAATCAAGAAATTAATAGAATTATGTGTAATAAGAAGTATAATACTTATAATTTTTTTCAAAGCTATTTAATTTGAAAATATACATACTAATGATTTAAGAGAATTATTAAAAAAGTGTTAAAATTGATCGCACTTACCATGTAGTACTAATGTTTATATTTAAAACTTCTTGTTTCGTTAGACGGGAGGAACCGAAGCCAATGAAATTTTTCTTCGTAGCTGCTACCCAGCACGCCGCTAAATTTCCCTCTCGATTATTCCGGATTATAAGTTCATGCATCGAATAAGCCATCTGAAAAGCCAAAATACAATGAAAACTTTTTGTGTAAATGTTGCCGACAAATGGAATGATTCAAATTTTTTTCCGCGAAATTGGAGCTTTAAGCTCCAGAATATCTTGTGCGTTACGAAGCTATGAAGTTTTCATTTTGATAAACGTCGCATTAAAATGCTGACCGAAGAGGTGCAGAGAAAAACATTATTTTCCGCTTACATTTATACTTACCTTTCTCCGTTGAATTTCCCAGATCTAACAATCGAAATCCAAAAAGGTCGTCTTGACCTGGTCGTATTACTGTCGCAGGTGCAACTGTCCATCCATACTTATAAGAAGTATCCTTCCTCCGCTACAACGCGAGCGCAACTGCGAGTGTTTTCCAATTTTTGACTTTTGCACCTTCTAGCGTTAAAAAAACGTCACGGAAGTCCACGCGATTGGCCAATTTTGAATTCTCCTCGCGTTCTCGAGCCTCCCTTAAACCCACGGCCAATAAAAAAGAAGAAGTCGCCCACGTGACCGCAACAGGTATAGGTATATCGTACACATAGCGCGCAGGGGGTGAGAAAGTTTGCCAAAATTTTTTCAGTGTAGCTTTTCCAGGAACTCGCTCGCTGTTTTAAAAAGAGAAAATGTTTGGAATTTCAAGGGCGTATTTGATGGCAATAGAGTGATAACCATTATAACTGAGAAAATACACTTAGCACCGCTCTTACACTCTTACGTCACAATTAATTTTATCATAACAGAGAAAAATGGTACACGGTGTATACAGAGCGTAATATGAGTTTACTTAAAGTAACAACTGTGATAACATCATTTTTAATACTAAAAGTTTCATTCTGTTAAATCGATGTATTATATTGATAAAATATAAGTATAGTTTATTCAAGCATTTTTTAACTTTCTACTAAAATTTTAATTTTTTAATTAAAAGTATCAACTTTTTGATATTGAAATTGGAAGCACAAGTTTCAAATCTTACCTCATTTAGAACTAACACCTATGAAAAGAAATTTGCAGGATAATTTAAATTTATTCGCGCCACTGCCCCCATTTTCATGTCTGAGGGTGCTATCCCATATGCGTTCCGAAAAATTAAACAGATCGCATTTAAGCCCGTGAGAGCGAGAGAGACGTTCACGGAAAAAATCTCTCTCTCGCTCTGACGGGCTTAAATGCGTTCCGTTTAATTTTTCGGAACGCATGGGATAGCCGCCTGAGCCTGACCCACTGCTGACGCCCGCCCGACGCTCGATTCTGGCGTCAAAAGTAGTCACGTGACGAGCGAGCAAGAATCCAGCGTCAACAGCTGTTTTTGAGGCATATCCATAGTGTGCGAGACATCTGCGCGACAACGACTACTTACGACTACCTCGAAATCGCGCGGTACAATTCGCAGCGCACAGTGTTGCTGAGTAGTGTGCCTCATCGTCCCCATATGACGTGACGCGAAGCTGAAAAAAGTGCTTGAGAACTGAGTCTTCGGGATATCTTTCTGCTACACGCCAAGTGAGAGAGATATTGTCCGGATAGGGGGGGAGAGTATACAGGTGAGGATTGCTGTTTTGGGTCTGGGAGATTTCTGCTGCCTGCACCAGAGTTTATGTGCTGAAATGATGCTTTCAGGTACACCACAGGAGCCAGCGGCCCCCAAGCTGCTGGTGCTGCTGTTGCTTCGCTGCTGAGTGTGCAGGTAGACTGGAAATAACTTGTTAAACAGGGGGGTGTACTTTGTGGTTCGAACGAAAGGTTTGGTTTGTTTACACTAGAAGGTTTTGTTTGTTCAGAACAGAGACGGTGATTGAAACACTATTTGGGTGAGGAAAACTCTGGTTTGAAGCAGAATCAGTGTGCATTAAATGTACTGAGTTACATTTTTAAATTTTGTGTATATGGACCAAGATATAAATAGACCTTAATTACTGTAAATTAGATTTCTGAGGAGTAAAAACTGTGAGATATTTCATACTTGTTCTTGAAATAGCGTGGAATTTAATTTTATGTAACATGTAACATTAGTGTGGTATTTTTTATCTAATTTAGTCAGTAACTTATATTTATATTAACATTCTAAACTTGCTAGTTGTCTAAAAATATAAGTTATAATTTAAACATCTTATTGCAAAATTAATTATTTATAAGATTCAAAAATTATTGTTATCCATATTTACTAAAATTAAAAGTATATTCTTTACTAAAATAACAATTAGTAATCTTTCACATTATTTGTTAATCAGATTTTATATAGACCACTGATTTCATTAAATTTGTGATAATTAGTAATTACTTTAACAATCATTCAATAAATTTAAGCGTGTTGTTTTTGTAAAACTAGAGGGCACTATATAGCGTATAATGTAACACATGCCTTATTAAAACATAACCCAAAAAGTAGTGTTTTAAAATAGAACCATTGATAAAGATTTTATAAATACATGTTTAATCACTAAGGTGAATTGCTTTTTTAAGTTATTTATATATGATGTTATATATATATACGCAAAATTTGCTTTATAAATGTTATTAATAACTCTAGGTTACTTTTTAAAGTTCATTATCAATCCGATGTATACTTGTTGAATGTAACATAAAAATAATTTTTCTTCTACACTTATTGACATTTATAGGTAAAGTCATATAAAATATTGTTTCTAGTTTCAAGCTAAGAAGACGTTACATTAAAAAGCCAAAAAGTTTTAAGTCATTCGTAGGTGACCTAAATTCTTGTCCGTTGAGTTTACAGTGTTCATGTATTCCATTTATCAATAATGTTATCAGGTTAATTGTAAATTATTTTAGCCTTAAAAAAAAATAATTTTAATTAATTACTTTGTTTTTATTGTCATTAGCTATTTTTAACCTCTAAGCTGACTACATAAAGGAAGAAAGCTGACTCAAATTAAAGATATTGCGCCTCTTGGGTGTGTGGATCATGTCATCCACTCGCAGTGCAATGTAATGAGTATCTGTGGAAGTACAAATATCAGCACAAAGCTTAAGGTACCCAAGAGCTTGGATAAAGGTGAAGAAGAACAGGTTCTTGAAGAAAGACAGGGCGAAGAAGATAAAGAAGAGAACGAATTATCTAGAAGTTACGAGGTCAATGATATTGTAAGACCTAGGACCAGTGTCTTTATCTGTCCTAGAAATTCAAACAATTATTCGGATCATACTTTTCCCAAGTTTTTCAAATTAAGGTAAAATCATATGTTTATTAAATTAATTTTAACAGAATGAAAATAGTTAACCAAAGTTTGTCTAATAAAAAAAATATCACTTGCAGGTCCAGTGGTGAACCACGAAATGAATTTCGAATGGCTCGCGGGGGTATCAGTGGAGACCGTGGTCGAGGAGGAGGTGGGAGCGGAGGTAGCGGCGGGACTAGGGGTCGGGCTTTCAAAAAAACTGTCGTCGATCGTGAAGCAAACGCCGACAGCAGCTACTCTCACACCCCATCAAGACCGAAATTTCAAGAATCGCTGAAAAATCAGGAAAACAAGTATTATGATGACAAAAAAACAAACGGTAATTTGACAAACAAAAAAGAAAAACGAATGTATAGCAGGAAAACGTGTTTTACTAATGATATTAAGACGTTTTAATTTTGTTTTTCTAACAGAGGATTCTAGAATTTCTAAACTCTTGAGACGTCTGTGTCGAGAAGATGACTACGAGCACTTCATTAGTCTCTGTAAACAACTGCAAGAGGGTATTCTTGCCCCTGAAAATCATAAATACATTAAGCGAAATTTGGACCTCATTTGTGAAAATTTATTAGACATTCTATACAGTGGAGCCAGTCTTGATGCAAAACATCAAATTGCTAAATGCTTAGGACGTATTGGATACGTTGCAGATCAGGATTTTCAAAGGTTGATTATTAAAATAAAACATTTCTGGAATTCATTATATGGATTTGTGCTCGGTTTTTACAAAATGAATGTGTTATTACAGATTTATGGACTGGCTGTTTCATAAATATACCGTAGAGAAGAAAGATGATATGAGATGTTTACTTATGAAGGCATTCTATGAAACTCTGAAACTCGATAAAAAGACATCAAAACTTAAGGAATATTCATTGGTACAACAGCAAATACATAATAAAATTTGTGAAATCATCAAACTTAGTTTACACTAACATAAAATCAATTTTCAGGCAATTATGACGCGACTGCAATCCGCATTAGAAAATGTAGAACAACCAGAGTTACTATATGCCACCGTGGACTCGATGCTGCTTATAGTCGATCTGTACCCAGCCAGCTTCACAGGACACTTCCACGATGTGGTGGACATCCTCGTGGGCTGGCACATCGACTCGTTTCCTCTGAAGCACGTGGTGGCTTACACCAGTAGAAGTCTGCAGCGCATGCGCAACTTCTGGATTGCCGACCTGCAGTTCTCTCTCACCTTGCTTGGTCAGTTCATCGAGGATATTGAGAGCTATGATGAGGAACTATCCTACCCTGGAACTGGGAGAAGTTCTCCGGGTGATGAAGGCGTTTCCTGTCCCCGAGAGAGCTTACTCAGGGTTACATCGTTGATCGCCGTTTTTAATACGGTTATGAAGTGCATCACTGATGTGGTCAACCACAATCTGCAGTGGTCCTTTATGATGGACTGTCTGTCAAAAATGCTAAAGACAGTCGTAACCGCCATCGAGGTCGACGATCGCATTGAGATTTTGAGCAACGATGACATTGGACTATCTGATGTACGTAAAATTTTTATTTTTAAAAAGAAAGAAAAATGTTTATTTTACTGATTGGTATTTTATTGCAGGAGAACGTTGACTGTATTATTCAGTGCATGAAGAAGATGAACCTTTCGCAGAAAAGTATCGACACATTATTGACGAAGCTAAACAAGGAGGACGACGTGAATGAGGAAAATCTCACAAAACTGATAAAGTCGCTAAATCTTAAGAAGACCGACAAAAAGAACGCGAAGTTCAACGACAAAGACGTCATTTCGACACTGACCAAGGAGAAGGAGGAATCCTTGATCAACCTGCTAAAATCCATGGACCTGCGCACAAAGAAAAACCACGACCTCTCCGAGGAGAAGGAAGATCTGGTGATAGTAGCCAATGAGTGCACGTTCTTACTGCTCGAAAATCTGCAGAACAAAATCTCGAAGAATCATGACCTTCTGTACAAGTTCATCGACCTTCAGCTGCAGAGGGTGAGCATTTTCTGGGACGACACCATCGTGTCCATGCTGAACACCATCTGTAAAGTCATCAAAGAGGTAGGTACATCCGCACGTAAACTCAAACCACGAACTAATCCCGAAATCTTCAGGTATCAGCGAACCTACCGCTAGAGCTTGTTCACACGTTGCTGGGTAGGAATTCAACGGTGATAAAGCTGCGCTTCCGCAACACTCTGGCCATTCAAAACGCCGTGCTGAACGTCTACCACAGTCTGCTCAGCTTAAAGAACATTCCGTTGCTACAGGAAGCCTATCGCTATATCCTCGCCGACCTCGAAAACGCCTTCGGGATCCTGGTGCCCGTAACCGAGTCCCTCGTAGTCGATAATCCACTCATCGATGTGCGTTACGAGAGACGACATGCTGAAATAGTTTTCGTATTCCTGCTGCGTGCCCTCTCCGATATCGGTAAGAAGAAACGAGGGCTATTTTCTTTGAAGAAATGGACGACGAATTACTGACTTTATTTTATTTTGCAGCGAACGCAAGTAACTCTATAATAGGAATGTGGGCGCTAAAACCAAGCATCCTAGAATTATTAGCAGTCAAACTGAAACCGCACGATCCGCTTCTATCCAAAGAGAGTCCGCTTTTGCAGTATCACATCCTCTACCTACTTTACGCTCACTGCTCGAGGTAAGATAATTAATTTTTACAGCAGAATTTCCTGAGAATGTAATGGAAGAAAATTTCAGGTACAACCACTTCGTGCCGAGCTCGAGTCTCATCACTGGCACGAGCTCCTGTCGTCCCCTGGACATTTTCCCGGGAACACTCGAAGTGCCGACGGTCTCTCCCACAAGCGGCCACCTATCTATCATATTAAACCTCATCGCCAAAACCATCGAGAACAAGGCAGCGCCCGATCAGACGCTCGTGCTGCTGCTCGACTGGATACAGGAGATTCTGGTACAGGCAGATAACTACATCGGTGTGCTCAGTAAGACCGACGAATGTCAAACCATCGTCACGAGTATGCTGCTCTGCGGCGCTACAACCAATCAGAAAATAGCTGTAGCTGTGAGTATCACAAGACATAATTTTTTTAAATTTAATTAAATTCCTTTTAATTAATCAATTTTTCTTATAGGTCTGTAAAAATATAGAACGTTTGCTGAAAGCGAAGCATGTTTCCTGGACAGACGAGTTGTACGGTAACATCGTTGATCTGGCAATCCTGCATCTCACTGCCATCGACGAAAGCGTGAGCGAGAGGTATGATAACCTTCTGATGAGCATTCCGCTGAATGTAGTTTTACCAAAATTAAACAAAGCTGGCCTACTATCTGACAACAAGGTTAGAAATCCACTTGATAAAATTAACTTACCCTTTATTCAAAGCATAAAACAATAAACTGCATTACGCTTTTCGAAACAGAAATTCCGAGATATCCGGAATTATTCGTCGGAGTCTCTGATCCTGGCGCAACGGCTACACATGCGCAGTAACAATGGCGAGATGCTTGCGCAGCATTTTAAAACCTATATGGCATATCTCCTGCAGGAGTATTTCTTCAACGCCAACGGATTGCGCGAAATTTTCACTTTATGCTGGCCGACCATGTAAGCACTTCTTATGCCTATCATCACACCCTATCATCCTACCACATTTTCTCATCTTCTAGATCGGACAACGAGACGATGGGTCGCATGCACGAGCTCGCGCTGACAAACCGCTCGTTCCTGTTCTTCTGGGCCGGCTTCGAGGCGGCGCAGCACTGTGTGCTAAACAAGCTACGAACACCACTGGGTAAGCCTCAGGAGACCTTCACGACCATAGAGGGTGCACTGAAGGTACTCGCACGCGAAATATCCTGCGGCCCGGAGAACTGCGGCCCGAAAAGGGACAAGCGCGGTTTGGATTCCCTCCTACATGAGCACACGCGCGTGAGACTGCTAGTCGAGTTCCTCGAGCACCTCGAGAGAGTGATACACAACGCTGCTGAAGGCTGTGCTGTGGCATTGTTACCACATTCTAAACCCGTGCGCACGTTCTTCCATACGAACAGGTACGACAAGTGGATTTTATTTTATTATTTGGTTTTGTTATTCTAAACTTTTTCTGCTTATTAAAGGTCTACCTGCCGAGAATGGCTCAACCGCATAAGACTTGCTCTGTGCGTAGTATCTCTACACGCCGGTCTCGGTACCAACGCTCTACGAAATGGTCAGAGATTGCTGGAGGACCTCAGCGCTGCCAATAATACCCAGGGCGCGGAGTTCGAGCGGGCGACCCTTTGCACCGCCCGGGCCATGGTCATGCTCGGCGAAGCTGAAGCTCTTCAGGGTTTGTACGTGTACACCAAGGAAAAGGAGCGGAAGTTCGTATGGCTGAAGGCAGCGATGGAGGAAGCTGCGGGTAAGCACGAACTTGCAGCTGAGAACTACCGTCAAATCCTTGAGGACCAGATCCTAACTCGTTCTACTGAGGATGGAAGCGGTGATGGCCAAACTAATGGAGTTGGAGATTCTCAGGAAAGTACCTAAGAAGCATGTTTCTATAAAACGCTTTTTCGAATATAAAGTAAATGTTAATAACTTCATCACAGGTGGCCGTATTCTGTATGGAACATCTAGCCAAGTGCTACCGTTCGATATGTGACTGGCGTCAGCTGGAGGCGTGGAAAATGCGCGAATCCGAGATTCTGCAACAAGAAAAGCATGTCTGCCTGCGCAAGCAGATGATGGAGAACGTGGCGCCGCAGCAAGCCACTTGTCTGCGGAAGTTCGACGAGGCCGAGGAGATATCACTGAAGGAGCTGTCTGACTGGACCCTCCTCGACGAGCAGGCCAGGACAAACTGGAGCTGCGCCAAGACCATGATCGAGTGCACGAACACTCTAACCAACGTGGCGATGAAGATTCACACGGTCGAGGCGTATGAGAGCGAGGAGACTAGAGCGAAGGAGTTGGATGGGTTGACTGAAGGTGTGCTGAGGTGCAGGAAAGTAGCGGCGAGGATCGTTAAGGAGGGATTGAGGAACGTGCCATCGGAGTACCTGAATGAAGCTCTGTTGGTGCAGTACTCCGCGGCTGGGTTGTCTGATCTGCTGTCCGGCGAGTCGAGGAATCGTGCTAATATCTTCGAACTGTCTGAGGTAATTATTCAATTAACATTCGTTATTAACACATTATATCGACATTTAATCTAATCTCTACCTGAACTATAGGTCGACAAGCTGCCCAATGTTGGAACATCGGTGCTCACCCAGATCCTCTGGTGGTGCTCGTACTTCCACAACGCTACTGAGAGCAGCGTCCCGAGTTATTCCTACGATAGCCTCCGTCTTCACGTAGCACGAAGCGCTCGCAAAGAGGGTAATTTTGGACTAGCACAGCGCGAGCTTGCCAAGTATCTGGCTACTGAACGCGGCCTGGGCGTTAGCTCGGCTACCGACTTCCTCGACATCGTCGAAGAGATCGTGATGAAGGGAGCAGCGGCGCAGGTGCTCTGGTCCAACGACAATATGCGCGCCTTTCGCGAGACCTCGAAGCTATTGTATGACATGGAGAGAAGTGAGGAGGCGCTGAAGGTCTGTAGTGTTACGGCTCTTGGGATATCCAGGAGCATAGTTGCTAGCGGGGAACAGGCGCCCGCCGAGCTCAGGGAGGTCGGCACCAGAGTGCTGCTTACGTTAGGTAGGTTTATTTAAAATTATGTAACTGTTCGTGGGGAAACTTAAGATTACAAATTTCTGATTGCAGGCAAATGGATCCAGCAGGACGCTAAGGTGGAAAATAACCCACAGCTCGAGGAGCTGCTATGCTTCGAGTCGCTACACAATGACGGTCTCATGGACAAGCTCTTCGGCAAGACTACTGAGTTGATCCCAGCATCGGATGTGATCGTCGGTAAGCTCGTGCAACTTGGGGTGAATCAGTGCCCTGATCTGCCAGCCGCATGGTCCAACTTTGCGGCCTGGTGTTACAAGTGGGGTCGAAAGATCGTCGACAATTCAAACAGCGGCCTACTCACCGACATCGATAAGACCAATATACAGTCGCTCCTGCCGATCGACATCACCGAGGCGGATTTGAATACAGTCTTTGCGATTCTCGGACAGAAGAATCGCGTGGTGCCTGAGGACGAGGGTAAGGGTTAACCTTGAATTCTTAAAATATTATAGTAATATTGGTTCTATTAAAATTGGGCTTTTGTTTTTATAGGTGACATTGACACGAATGACGTGAACACATCCGAGACCATTGAGAATCTCCTGCGCGGTATACCGATTCTGAATTGCGCCACCAGCGAACATTTGGGTATGCTAGTCGATATTTGGCGTCAAGCTCAGGCCCGAATCTACTCGTACTACGAGTTATCTGCAAACGCCTACTTCAAGTACTTGCAGTTAGCCAAAGACGCTAATGATTGCGAGACGATCGCCGCCACATTACGTCTTTTGCGCCTAGTTGTCAAGCATGCTTCTGAGCTCCAAAACGTCCTCGAATCTGGATTATCAACGACACCAACGGGTCCCTGGAAGGAGATAATCCCGCAGCTGTTCTCGCGTTTGAGCCACCCAGAGAACTACGTGCGCACGCGTGTCTCGGAGCTGCTGTGTCGCGTAGCCGAGAATTCGCCGCATCTCATCACCTTCCCGGCAGTCGTTGGCGCCGTGTCCAGCGGACAGAACAAGAGCTTCCAGGCCGAAGCCTACCAGAAGAATAGCGGCAGTGATGACCATAATGAGATGGATTATTTTTTGGCCGAGGAGAATGATTACGCGCAGGATGCAAATCAAGGGTTTATGGACGTGTGCTTCGCTCAGCTCACTGACTGCCTGTCCAATAGGATTCCTGATTCCGTCGATCAGGTTAGTGAAAATGACCTTTTTTGTTATGGTGTATTAATCAGGATGGAACTAGGAAATTCAAATTGTTTACGTTATAGGTGAAAGTATTGGTGAAAGAATTGCGAAGAATCACACTGCTATGGGACGAGCTGTGGCTTGGAGCTCTCGGTCAGCATCACTCGGAATTTACAAAACGCTTTGAACAGCTCGAACTCGAGGTACAGAAAGTCCAAGATAATATCTGGCTGACGCCCGAGGAGAAGGAGAGACTGGTAGCTGAGAAACATCGTATCATACTGAAACCGATTGTCTTCACTCTGGAAAATCTTTTGGCTATAACATCTGTGCCTGCTGAAACTCCTCATGAAAAACACTTCCAGGTGCGTTAATTAATTAGTTAAGAATTCAAAGTGAACTTTCGAAATTGGAAACCAAAAAATTAATTTTTCTTATAGGAAAAGTTCGGACCCTGTATCGAGCGAGTGATTGACAAGCTTAAGAACCCAAAAAATCCAGCGAAGCCGCATGCCGCAGCTGTGCCATTGAAGCAGCTCGAAGCTAAGCTTGCGCAGAAGATTCATAAACGCGGCGCCTACTCGCTGCTCATGTCGGACATCAGTCCCATTTTGTCGAAGCTGAAGAACACTTGCATCGCCATGCCTGGAATATGCACGACTAAGTGAGTATCCGTTACCTTATCCATGTCATATTTCTCATAAACCTTAAAAAAAAGCTTATCGCCAACTTCATCAATTCTACAGAATGGTAACGATAAAATCCGTGGATAACAACGTACAAATCCTCCCTACAAAGACAAAACCGAAGAAGCTGGTGTTCCACGGCTCGGATGGTCATGTGTACACGTACCTGTTTAAGGGATTGGAAGATCTCCACCTCGACGAGCGCATAATGCAGTTTCTCTCAATCTGCAACACCATGATGTCTAAGACGAACGACGCTAGCTCGAAGAAGGTTTATCGTGCGCGCCACTACTCCGTCATACCGCTGGGACCGCGCTCCGGCCTTATCCAATGGGTCGACGGCGTCACGCCATTATTTGCCCTGTACAAACGCTGGCAGCAGCGCGAGAGCGCGATGAACAGCAAGAACGCGAATGGCACCAACGCCGCCGCCGTGCTCAGACCCAGTGAACTCTTTTACAGCAAATTAACGCCTCTGCTGAAGGAGAGGGGTATCGCCACGGATAACAGGAAGGAGTGGCCACTGGCTATTCTCAAGCAGGTGCTGGCTGAGCTCATGGCCGAGACGCCCAAGGACTTGCTTGCCAAGTAAGCTTAATTTATCTATCTATCTTTACATTAGGTTAAATTATAAATTATAGAAGATGTAATGATTAAACTTTCGCGTTGTCTATTCCAGGGAGATCTGGTGCAACAGCATAAACGCGGGCAGCTGGTGGCAGGCGACCAAGAACTACTCGTACTCCGTCGCGGTCATGTCGGTTATCGGCTACATCATCGGTCTGGGCGATCGTCACCTCGACAACGTCCTCGTGGACCTTAACACCGGTGAGGTCGTGCACATCGACTACAATGTCTGTTTCGAGAAGGGCAAGACCTTAAGGGTGCCAGAGAAAGTTCCGTTCCGCATGACACCCAACATCAAGACAGCTCTCGGCGTTACCGGCGTTGAGGTTAGTACTTTAAACTTCTCTTTTTTCTACATATGGTAATTGTTAAAAGTGTATGTAAGTGACAGACCATTGTTGCTTTAAAGAAAGAAATTCTTTATTCCTTAGGTAACATTAATACATGATGGTAGTGCATAGAAAGGATTGTCTTTCTGTATTTATTTATATACAGCTTCTTTATTATGTACAAGTTTACTTAAGATTAATCATTCTTAAATGTACCTTTCATTATTCTATTTACAAAGTTATTTGATCGCCAGAAACTAAGATAAAGTACATTAATACTGCATTGACGAAAGTTTTCATAATGGTCCCTTAGCTTTGAATAGTATCACAAGTAACACTAGCATTTCTCATTATATTATTTCTCAATTGGATACTTCATAAATACCCGAGTATCTACTTTCTAAACGATATTCGATAAAAAAAGAGTCAACGACGACGAACAATCAAAATGAATCTGTTATACTGATAAATTCATGTATAGAAAAAAAAATATCTATCTGGGATTTTAACTCGTTTACCCACACTCTCACAACGTGGTGACAACGCACCCATTCTCCCCGTCTTTCTGTTCTCGTTCGGCGTTCAGCACTCCGCTCTCCCCGTTCCCCAGCGTCGTCTGGGAGCAACTTCTGAGCACGAAAGCCGGTCTAAACTCGTTGCGCGTCTCCATCTCGAGCTCGCGTTTACTCAGCTCACTCTGTTTCCTCAGATAATTCTTGAAGCTCGAGTTGTAATCATTATAATCCGGCAACTGAAGACGCAGCAGCCGCTGGAAGGCTTTTCGGAAGCTCGGATTCTTCCAAGCATAGATCACCGGGTTCACCCCGGAATTTGTCATCGCGATAGAGAACATGACGCGGTAGACCGTTGCGCTGGGCCGCTTCTGCGAGTTCATCACTTGGGCGAGCGCTACGACGACGTATGGCAGCCAGCAGATAGAGAAACAGCCGAGGATCAGCAGGACCACCTGGATGCTCTTCCAGTGGCTGGAATCAAAGTTTATGAAGCCGGTGCGCTTCCAGCGCTGCGTATGCGTCTTCGCTTCCTTCCAGATCCGCCAGTACAGTAAAAATATGCTCAGCCAGACTGTCAAGAACAGCGGCGTTAGAATGCCAATCATGTAGTACCTGGGAAAAAAAGTTCGGTTATAAATATGAAATCAGTGGACTCGTGTGGACTACGAGTTAAACACGCACCTGGGGACAACGATATATAGCTCGCAGCTATTCGCCTGATCGTAGTTGTTCCAGTAGCTCGGCACCGTCGCCACGGCGATCGCTCCGCACCAGTTGAACGCGACGATGAGGAGGACGACGCGCTCGGTCACGTACTCCGGGTACTTGAGCGGATGGACGATCGCCAGGTACCGGTCGACCGCTATAGCCGTCACGTTGCAGAAACTCGCGCAGCAGCCGACCGCCAGCAACATGAACCTATACATTCAAGAATCATTTCCAAGATGTTATACACCTCTCTCGAAACCTTGAAGCGTGACGTATATGATGAAGAACGTTACCTTAGCAAGCATGTGGCTTTGTTATCGCTCAGCGCCGTGTGCACGAAGAAGAAGAGATGGTAGAGGACGGCGAGGCCAACGACGAGGTCCGAAATGGCCAGGCTAAGGATCAGCTGGTTTGATTTCACATGGCGGAGGCGACGACTCAGCCGTACCGCCAGGATTGTCAGGACATTGCCCAGGACGATGACGATCAATACTACCACGTCAACGACGATCCAGCAGAGATGGCAGAATGCCGGCGGCACCGTGCTGGAATTTAGAAATTAAGGAATTTAGGGTGACTCGCCCAGTAGATGGACACCTGCCAGTAGATGGACGAATCATATGGCTTTATCGTTAAGTAAAGAAATTTTTAAAGTAAACTATACTCAATTGTATCATTAATTAAAAGATCGTCCATCTACTGGTATTTCGTCTGCTTTAACCGTTCATCTATTGGGCAGTTCACCCTAGGTCTTGGATTGGTTGGATACAGGAATTTGTGTATATTACGGATTATTTTTTCCAGGCTTTACTTAATCGACTGATCGTCTTATCTCGTATTGATTATCGCATTCTTTTCAACGATTACTGGTTGATTTTTGTCTATTCTTCCATGTACACTTTAATCGCTTAATAATTCCAAATTCATTGTTTTTCATATAAAAAGGTACGTTGGATATTGATATTCCTCCAAAAGTACACATCGAACTCTTTGAAATGAGGAAAACTAAGTAATACTCCCGCGCCTTTCCTCGGAATTATATTCTATAGAATAAGCGTCAAACCGCCTATACGAGCGCTTCGCACGCGACTAGTTAACCGCCTAATTAACTCCGGTTAATTATACTCATACACTTTTTCGCGGGCTGCTGATCGATTTTCTCCGCAAACAGATGATTTCAGCGTTCAAATTACAATAGGTGTATTTACACGTTCGCGCGATATTAGTTACCGAAAATTGACATCGAGTTCCATTACTCAGCGAAAAGAGGGGGTTTTGGATTACTTAAGTATACACGGCACAGCTCTCTGTTTGACTTTCACTTTCGTGGCCAACTTGCCTGTACGAAAACTTGAGCCCCGTGTGTGCGAAATATAATGACGGTGAAGCACAGTGCTCTTAAAAGGTATACGTTAGAAAACAATCCCAACACCGTATTGCTCGTTCTGCGTCGTTGACAGTACAAACAATGTGAATGCGCATTGATAAACAACGATTAACAATTGTAATATGGGAATGAACTTGAATATTCAGCTACTGCATACAATCCAATTGGAATTTCAATGAAGTTCTATCATTAATTACCCAAAATCGATTCACAAAAACACTTATTATATTGCTACCTGTACATCGACAACCGCATCGATCCATTAATTTGTGTATCGAAAACCTTCACAACCGACGTCCCTTCACACCGCCATAAATTCCAATTTGTCTCACGTATGAGCACACTAAGGTGTCCTTGCACCCTCGCACTTGATCGACTCGATTGTATGAGCGTGTGTATAACTCCACTAAAGCACTATACAAATACCTAGATAAGCATTAACAGACGACGCGACGTTAGTTTTCCGCCCGGAGATAATCGATAATTGCTCCTTTTTTCGGTTATGGACGGACAAGCGTGGTTAAAGTTGCTTTTACGAACTATATGTTTATGTGTGTACATATACAAGTTTTCTTGGAATTTTGAAGAGCCGGTTGGAGATTTACCTTTGCAGCATGCAAATGAGACGATCGCGAGTGTGTGGATTATGGAATCATGTCATTACGGCGAAGCTGGAATTATCGAAAAATTCCTGGTTCTTTATTTAGACGCGCCATAGGATAAATTAGATAAACAGAGATATGAAAAAGCTATTTATAGTTTATAATAATTTATGGTTATTGTAAAAGAAAGGAAATATCATTCGGTACCGAAATGTAAATGAGTTTCAAAAGGTGATGTCATTAAGTAATGATTTCCGTACTCTCGAGTGTCGTTCCGAACGTATATAATACCGGTTATACACATACATTTAAAAAAGTTCGCAACCACCTCGGTATCAGCAAAGTAAACGATCGCTAGTCTCTCGAAGTCTCCTAGTATTATAAAATCTTATACCCGTAAACGAAAATAATTATAGTATAGTATTTTGACAGGAAAAGTGATAAGATAAGCCGCGAAGCGCATGAATTTTTTTCATTCGAAGGGCATAATATGCGACGATTTCGTCACAGTGCTGCCGTCGGAGCATCATTTCGAGAGCAAAAAAAACGCGTAGCGTGATGTAACGAATGATTACCTTAACCTTCGATTACTTTCGTATAAAAGTAGTTTCTGTTAAAGTTATATAGCGTAATACGCGCGCGCGCGGCTATTACTTATCACCGGTCATCATCAATCCATCATCCGCGTTATACTGCACCAAGCGTAAAAGTAACTTTATTATTTATCGGGAAATTGCTTTGCTCGATTAATTGACTTTCGCCTGTTACGACTTTGTCCGTATATTATATAGCAGCTTTTTTATAACTTTGAAAAGAATTATTATTACCACAACATGTAAACAATGTAAGACATCTTTAGCTTTACATCATTACAAGTTATATTCGTGCGGTTAATCAATTTATTATTCGTAATTATTAAAAGCATATGTAGTAAAAGTATAACAACTTTTCATTATGAGCAACAACCCGCACGTCTCCCTAAATTCTCAAAAAAAAAAACTTCTTCCTCTGCATCTTTTCACAAAACACCTCCTGTACCACAAATATATTATACAACGACTTAAAAAGTCACGCTACCACTGTCTATATAACCACCTCCAGCTTCACTTTCTCATTTCACTATATATCCTGACGCACCGACACTCCTCCTCTCACCTCGGTCCATCAGCAGCTTCGACCGTCGTCAGATTCGCCTCCATCGTCACGAGCGTGCCGGCATCGTCGATATACAATATACACGCACCCGGCTATACGCGTGGCTCGAGCGATACTGCGGCACACGGCGTGAGAGTTATGTTGCTGCTGCTGCTGCTGCTGCCCCTCCGAGGCCGCCGCCGTTGGCGTCTGGGAGAAGAACGAGGGTTTTGGTGGACGATGGGTTCAAGATTGATTGAAAATTTTGCTTTAATTTTACTTTTGTATATAAGTATAGAGCGGAGAGGATATAATATCTTCTCGAATGTTTCATTCTGTTTATTTAGTTTAAAAAACTAATACTAGGAACTCATCATATAGCCGACCGCGAAAACATCCAACTCATCCTGAGTCTTTTTTTTTCGCTTCACGGATGACGTGTGAACGACAATGGGGCACCTAAAATCCTTTCGTACGCCCGTCATTAAAAAATGATAAAGAAATATACCATAGGGGAATAGTGTTTTTAGTTTGGTTGGCCACGCCTCGACGTAAGACTATGTTGTTGTGTTTGGTCTGAGCGAGGTTCCAGGCGAAGACGGATGAAGGCGCCGAGCAAGGGTTCTATATATAAAAGATCTCGAGGGCCGGCGAGAATAGAGAATTGGGATGTTTTATAGTTCTGACTGATTGAGAATATACTTGTAGGTGTATATCTATAATAAAAATAATAATTCCCCGGATTATATACATACGAGAGCTTTGTATAAATTTAGTTTACGATCAGCGAGCGCGGCAGGTATATATGTTATCGTTTTGATGAGTTTACGCTCAAAAGATTATCTCTCCGTTATCTATACGCGTCCTCTCTCCCGAAATACGCCGCTTCATGTGATTTCAATTAGCGTGCCCATCGCACGCACGCGCTCAAGTGCGCATATACATAACGCTATATTTTTCATGGAATTCCCACAACTCCGGGTTTCCCGTATTAAAGGCAAAACTTTTCCTTTGTTCATTCATACACAAACGTTCCTCAATGTGAAATACTCTCGAGAAAAGCCCACGACATTTTTCACCTTTGCCGGCCACTCGCACGCCCTTATCTTAGTGTCCTGCGTTGCGCGCGAATCGATTTCGCGCGTCATTGCAGATCGGCGTATATAGACTTGTACGCGCGGCCCATTGTTTTTCGTCGTCAGTCCGGCCACCGATAACGAGACTCTTTTGTGTATACCTCGTGTATGTAGGTCGTACAAGTGTTCTGAATCCTTTGTTTTTATTAGATTATTGGTGCATTCGAGTTGTAGGGTGGTTTTGGTTTTATGAATATTTATAGAATAATTTCTTTTAAATGGATATGGATAACCATAGAATTGAACCAACTCCAGCTATTTAATAAATAATAAACGTTTCTTTAAACAATGATTAACTTCAGACCCTTTGGTCATACAAAAACTATACACTAACCACTTTTTTCCCTTTGCACTATTCTCTATAGAGTATTTTGTACTAAAAATTATGTTTGTATATCGTCACCAAAATGCTAAAATATCAAGTTTTTGAATTTTTTAGATAAATGCAAAAAATTTGTTAATTTAGAATATCATAATGTCATATAATGTATATTTTGTTGCTTCACATAGGTACTTTTATTTACAATGTAGTTAATACAGCTTATACGGACCCCTTGTTTCATTGATATCTCGAAATGAGAAAAAGTGGACGTACAACATTTTTGCGCTTATAGAATCGAAAAAATTCAACCCTTCTCTCTTCTCCATCTTCCAGGGCATCTTCCGTTTGGCCTGCGAGCACACACTCCGCGTGATGCGTCGTGGCCGCGAGACCTTGCTAACGCTCCTTGAGGCGTTCGTTTACGATCCCCTGGTGGACTGGCGCGCCGGCGCCGAGAACAGCATCGCGACGACGTACGGCGCTTGTCAGGCGCCCCGAGCTGCTGCCTCAGCTGCACGCTGTGGTGGTGCCGGACGCAAGCAGCTCGAGCTCGAGCTCACCGCGGCGATGTTCGCCGTCAGGGTGGCCGAGATGCGCGCCGAGTGGCTGGCCAACAGAGACGAGCTGGGGAAGAGCTTCCCCGCGTTGTCGTGCAGTTTGACGAGGTAAGTTTTTCTCTACTACTATATTAGAAACTGTAAAAACCTGTTGTTTTGCTAGAAAAACATATAGAAAAATTAATATAAGTACTGTAATGTTAACTTTTCTACGAAGGATGATAATTTTTCAAGTTTTTCTTGTCAGAGACTTTACGATTCGGTATGGTAATTTTTACGAAACTACTTTTTTTTTTTCCTTACGCAGTTAGCAGACGGTCATTTACAATTTTTATATGTAAATAGGTATCGTCTGATCTATAAATATTTTACGTTTTCGCGCTGAAGTTCAATCGTTTCGAGTAGACAATGTAATGTTCAATGAAAGTTCAAAGATATTAAACTAGAAGCGTACGGGCGCGAATAAACACTTACCTAATGAGGTTACCGATAAATTTTTCTATCGTTCCTATCTCTGCCTTGATAATATCACTATCGAAATTAAAATAATGTTGATGAAAAGGATTATAAACTCCAACTCGGGTATATTAAATGGATTATCAAGGTAATCCCTGTATACGCCGATATCGGCGTTATAACACATTTTGTTTATATAATAAAAGGAAACGATAAAATTCCTCTTCAAGGAATAGCTATTAAAGTGTAACCAATGTCGCTATTCAGAAAGCTACAACTTCCTCGGTCGTTACGAATTCCGCAAAAAATTCATAAATAACGCAGGTAGATTTTTCACCCCGATCCTTTCCCTCCATAAATAAAACACACATTCATCATTATTTAAAAATGCAAAAAAATTTAGATGGATCGAGTCGTACGAGTCATCGAAGCAGTGCCAGGAATCACTGCAGGACCGTCACCGTCAGCTCGCCCTGGTAAAGGAGGCGCAGGCGATGGGCCGCGGCCACACGCTCTATACCGTGGTGAAGCGTTATAACGCGTTCAAACGTGCCAAGGAGGTGCTCGAGAAGGCCAAGCTCGGGCTCAAGGAGCGCGTTGACGAGTGCCAGAAACAGATCAACACACATAGCGTGAGTATAGTGAATGTATATGTATATGTGTGTATTGATTGGATTTGGTTCTGATGGGGATGGTGAAGAGCTAAGGATGTAAATGAAATGGAATATTCTGAAACAATCGATAAAAAAAAGTGTTTAGTTCTTTACCAGGTGGAGTTCATTAAGTCTTATCAGATGCTGGTTTTCTCATTAGCGCTATTAACAGTTTATTTAGATGTACACCCTTTTTCTACGTATTGATCTGGATGGAATTGTTGTATTTTTAAATTTAAGTAATTGAAAAGATTAAAATTCCAATTTACTTAAAATGTGGATATATTTTTATTAAACTGATAACAATCAAAGAAATGGATTACAGCTGAAAATATATTTTTAATATCATTTTAAATTCAAAACTGTTCAGTGGAATATTCAATAACATTTAATTCTAATTACTAGGAGTGCAACAAAAAATAAACACATTAAAAATTATTAACGCGCGCGTAAATGTAATCGTGAAATTACCGCGGAAGCGTAAAAACTCAATCTGAAAAGTCATTGTTCGTCTCTCCAGTTCTATTTAAACAGTGCAAAGCCACTTAATTAACTTCCCGCTATCGTTACGTAGTATCGGGCGGATTTTAATCCGGCTTCAAAGAGCCACGAGGACCGTGTAAAAATAAAGAAAACGGTGCCGAAAATGACTCAGGATGTATGTATGTATACACGTGGGTCGAGTCTTTTTTTCCCCGCTTCCTGCGTATATACATATACACGCTCGTCGTCCGTAATTGCGTGTGACGTAATCGCGATCGGCGGTTCGACGAACCGATTGATCCATAGGAAAATTTTGATCTCCGCTGGATGATCGGCTACTTTTATACATGTTATAGGTCGATGTGATTATCGCGATTGTGTGTTTTTTTATGATCGTCCTTGACTTTCGTGAACGAGTCATAAATAACAGTTGTGAGCGTCTGTGATTTTTTTCAGTGTGGTAGTATCAGTCAATGACGATGTTTATTGAATTGTATAATGAGATTATTTATTTATAAAAATTATTTTGTCATAGAAAGTTAGATTTGATTAAGATATTTTTAAGCGATCAAGTTGCTCTGACTTAAACTGATACATGAAGAAAGTACGAAACCGATCAGGTTAACGTGCAAATTTAAACTTTGCCCCTACAATTTTATCGATTAAAATCTCATTTATAGACTTGATTTATATAATCATATTAAGTATATTATCGTATCAAATCATATCAATTCGTAATATTCGCTTAATCCGCCAAAATGTAGCAAGTCATCGTGTTATGAGTATTGAGCTATAAATTTTAATGAACTCAAAATTACGTATCGTCATTCTTTTACAAAAAAAAAGAAAAAAAAATTGAAACCAAAATTTTTTGTATCAAAATAAAAAAATCAGGAATTAAAAAAAATTAAGGAATACTAAAATGCTTTATCCCATTCAATCCAGCTTGCCCTGACCGCCGTACGTGGCCCCCAACTCGGCTGCTGGCTCTCCGAGCTCGGCAGTCCAAACATACAGGAGGAGCACCTGGTGTTCGACCTGGTAAAAGAATTCCTCCAAAACGCCGGCCAGAGCCAGATGATCGTGCAGTGCGAGCAATCCGAGAACGAACTCACTCAGCTCGCCTGTCAGCAGTCGATCCTGATCCGCTCGTGCCTGGACCTGCTAAGCCAGTACTCGGCAATCTGCAACCTCTACCCGCTGAGCAGTATGGCGCAGCACAGAAGCGTGGCTTATCACGCCTGGGCGAGTAAGTTACTGATGACCGGGACAGTAGAGGCGTGCCACGACGTGTTGGCACAGATGGAAGCGACGTTCGGTCCGGCGATCGCTGGGAATCCAAAAGTCCAGAGGACCCTTGCATTCTCGTATCAGGTGAGTGGGAGAGAAAGGTTTGGTGAAGATTTCGATGTGGGAGTTTGTTTGATGAGAGGTTTTTTTTTTGTTTGGGGTTGTAGATACAGGCTATATTGGGCGAAGCGAATGAAAAGTTTTCAAAAGCCTACGAGAGAATGATCAATGAAGGTCTGCCGGAGTCGCTGCCGAGGATTGAGAAAGCCTACGTGGAGTCAAAGTCCCAGATCACGACGTTTTTGAGGAGGGAAAAGGGAGCGGAAAAGGCGCTCGAGTGCGTTAACATCAGCGCTTTATGTGCCCTCAACAAGAAGTAAGTAAAGCTTTTAACGACTTCAGTGAAAGCAATAATTAGATAATACTTAACCCGCTACTCTTCTATATGCAGATACTTGATGATGGAGGGAGCGGCAAAGTGCGCGGGCGACTGCTTGGTCGACCTGACATCTCGCGAGGGTGACTGGTTCCTAGACGAGATGAGGTTGATGTCCTCACTCATGGGTGAGCTTGTCTCCCTCGTCCCCGAAACGCACAAGACCAACAACGAGCCGAAGATCGGCCTAGTGCTCAAGTGCCTCAAGAGTGCCGACTCCATCCACAAGGGCCTGCAGGAGCTCAACTACAACTTCCATACAATCATACTGCCCGAGGCTACCAAGACGATCATCACCGAGGAGCCGACTGTCATGTGCATGGTCAACGAGCTTGACGAGATCATTGCGTCGACTGGGTTGTCGCTCGCCGAGATTAGCGAACAGCTCGAGATGCACTTGAGGTATGTTTGTTTCTTTATGTAGGTTAATAAATTATTAATATAGTTTAATTAATTGTTGCTTTTTAACCGACAGATTCACGATTATGGAAATGGAAAGCCCACACGCGATAATGCAGACCGTCGTAGACGCACTGCGTCGGCGTTTCGAGGCGCTATTGTCACGGCCAGCAGACTTGCAGGAGCTCACCCAAGAGGAGACCCTGACACCCGGTCAGATGCTCCTGATGGGCTTCAACGGCCTATTCGAAAAGCTACAAATGGAGGGCAATGCCCTCGTCGGTACCCTCAGCTCGCTCGATATCCCGGCGAGCTGGAAGAACATCGATCAAATCAGGGAGGCCAAGGAGATGGCTGCACCCATCTTCAACGAATCTGCCAGAAAAGTACGAATACACATCTCTGGCACTATAGTATAATCTCCTGCAGTTTTTATAAACTAAGGTTTGCTGTTACAGGTACTAGAGGACATCTTCTTAATCAAGCGCCTGCACACAATCCAGAAGTTTTTCTCGATGTGCCGTGACATAGCGTTCGCCTTCCGTGGCGAAACGGCGAGCATCTACGAGGGCGGCCTCTCAGGCGTCTACAGCGACGAGCAGCTGAACAAACCAATCCGCCTGTTTACCGCGGACTATGTGTCGCGACAGCTAATCGGCGTCACCTCCCAGAGCCTCGGCATCGCGCTCTGCTTCCTGCTGCAGCGTATTGGCCTCAACATGAGCACCGAGATCGAGCAGCGCGATATCGGTGCCGAGAGCAAAGTGTCGTTGGAAGAGTTGTGTCGGAAGGCGATGGATATGGGGCTAAAACGGGGATTCTTCACTGGCTCGGTGCTGTCGCAGGCGAGCGCTTTAAGTGGCACTCTGGAGAGCACCTGGCGACGTAAACAAACGGCCAAGTCGACGCAGCAGGCGGTTGAAGTGGCAAGAGCTACGGTGCAAAGATTACAGCTGCAGCTTACCGCGCATAACTGGCTGCACGAGGACTATCTGGTCATGGGATCGAATATGAACCTGATCAATCCACTCAGTGAGTTATACCTTTTTGTTGTCGGCGTTGGATGATAAATAACGTGCTGTTCTTTTTTCTTTGTTTAATTTACAGACCGACCGTCATTCATGCTGGAACTGCGCAAAACAGCCACGGGACTATCGAACCTACAGGCGCGCGTGAATGAAGCCCGCGAGCAGCAGCAGAATCTAGTGACCAGCGCCGTGCAGCGGCTTAAATGGGCCGCCGGCGCTAATCCTGCCCTCGGCGAGGTCATGGCCGCGTTCGACAACGCCGTCATCACCAGCTGCGAGAAGCTGACCCGACAGGCGTCGCTCTCGGCTTGCATTGTTAACGCATGCAACTCGATTCTGCACTACGAGGCGCTCAGAACGCGGACACAGGAGAGCATGGCGAATGACGCAAATTTTGTCAAATTGGGTAATTGCAGAGAAAAACTATTTTTTTTTTAACGTTAGGATTTCGAGATGATTAAGGTTGTTATTTATGTTTCAAAAATTATAGTGAAACGCTGGGAGGAGAGCTGTATGTTGACGGTGAACCTAACTATCACGGTGTCACCCATCGAGGAGAGCCTAGTGGAGCTGCTGCAGATCAGCAGCGCGGATAGCAACATCGACGCGAGCTGGCTGCGGCAGACGGAGAAACTAATCTCGGACGCGATCGTCGAGGCCCAGACGACGATACAAGAGCGACAGGAAGCTTTGGGCGCTGCCCAACAGTCGCTGCGCGAGCAAGTGATCATGCTCCAGAGTATTGTTGCCGAGCATCACAAACTCATGAACGACGTGAGGCTTCTACTGAGGAGCATGGCGAAGCAGGAGAACGTCATTGGCCTTCAGGTTGGTTCATTGCTGATTACCAAGATTATTTTTATGTGATGTAAGAAAAAAGAAAAGAAATTATATTTTGATTATATCGATCTTCAGGAATTCCTGATGAACTATCGACAGTGTACGGAGAGTTTGTCGGCAACCGTGAAGGAACTCGAGTCGGAGAATCTAGACCCGGTGAAAGCGTCGTTACTGAATATGGAACTGGATGTGCTAGCCGTGAAGACGCCGGCGCTGTACGACGAGCTGCTCTCATTTGCCAAGGAATCGTCCAACGAACAGAAGGTACCCGAGTTCGCCTTCAACAGGGCCAAATTGATAAGGCAGGATAGTGTGTGTCTTAGTCCCAGGAAGGGCGTGCCAGCGCCGGCCCGAGATCCAACAACTGGCAAGGGTAAGCTACTGAACTTCGAATAATCCTATATCAGTAATAAATTATATAAACGTCGTTGCTTTTTTCTTCAGCGGTACAAGAACGGAACGCCTACGCTTTGAATGTGTGGCGCCGCGTGCGGATGAAACTGGAGGGTCGCGACCCGAATCCGAACCGCAAGTACACGACGGCCGAGCAGGTGGAGTATGTTATCCGCGAGGCCCAGAGCACCGAGAACCTGGCCCTCCTCTACGAGGGCTGGACGCCCTGGGTTTGAGGGAGCAGCCGTTGAACGGCGCCCAGCAACGGGCGCCCTTGGGTTTAAATCTCTCTGTCTCTCTCCACCGACACACAACCACACACACACACATACTAATACACTATCTTTCACACAAACAAACAACAAAACAACACTCCGAACACCATGATGAGCGAAGCGAGCAAACAATCAACGACGCCGCAGCAACCTGTGTGAAGATATGTATACGACTAGCGGCGTGTGTGTGTGCGCGCGCGCACACGCGCGTGTGTATGTAGCCGCTGACAACCAACACCAACAATCGCGGCTACTACAGCAGCAGCAGCAGCCGTTTCTCTCGTTATCTAAGTATATCTCTCGTCCGTCACTGTTTGTTCACCCCTGCCCTTGCCACGCGGTCATCGCGGTTATCCGGGGAGCAGCGGCGTGTAACGGCAACGATGGCGAACGAAAAAAAACCAAACAAGTAAATAACAAAAAAAGTAAGTAAGGAAAACGCGTGATTATAAAAGTGCAGGCGCGTCGTCGTCGGTTGGGTTTATGATGTTGGGCAAGGTGACGGCGATGCAGTTGTTGGAAGCGACGTGTAAGAGTAGAGAAACCATGTAAGAGTAGAGAATGGAATTGTCACGACCGCGGAGAATTGTGTAGACCCTTTTGTCGAGAATTTCAAGGTTCTCTATAGGATTGACGATTTCGTTGGTCTCAAAACCGCTGAGAATTCGGCTGTAGTTATCTCATCTGTCTATCTGACGTTGTCGAAGGATCGTCGTGTTCTGACTAAACAGTAGATGACTGAAGAATTTTAAGATATAAAATATACTAAAAAATAAAATGATAAAAAAAAGGTTTACAATTGAATAAGGATGTAATTTGAATAATCATTGCTTTCGTTTATAAGAAAATTATTTGGTAATAAATATTTGGATTAGAAAATGGTAAAACAACGTTTACGCATACAATTTACACATTGAGATTATCATTTCTTCATAACAATAACAATGCGACATTTATTAAACTAAGACAAAGTCTAATGAGATAGAAACTTTTTGATAGCATGTGACCAACTTAACAATGAATTCTCTGCGATTTTGTAACTAGAATGAGACCGACCACTTAGAATGTGGTTTAGAGGGGACTAGGAGCGAGAGTCGGAAAGGAAAGAAAAGCAGTTTGAGCTTTTCTGTAAGGTAGAAATGGGGATACTTAGTGGATGAACAAGTCGCGTGACGGTCAGCGACTGTGAGAAGTTTACAACTTAAGATGTACGTAAGTCAGAGGTCGAATTTCAGAATTTTGAACTCGACTGCAGGAGATCCGGGAATTTTATACTTTTGAAGTATTACTCAGCAAAGACACTTATATTCGTACTTTAATAACAATACTGGCTAGTTGAAAAAAACTTGTATGATAAAAATTAAGTAGTAACATTTAACAATACCTATACAGTATAAAAAATGAATTGAAGTTATTTTACTAATGAAAAATAAACAAATGCTTCAGAAACTATTTAAATTCATTTAAAGGTATAAATTCTATTTCCGTCTTTTGCGGAAAAGTTCAAAGTGCTGTCGTTCGATTAATCTCTTTTAATAATTTCGAGGGTACAAATCGGCGATAACGGCGACAATGACACTGTCGGCGAAAATTTGCGTATTGCGTTCGTTTAAATTGTCGTCTCTGAGATAACAAAAACGAGAATTTTTTTTTAAACAATGAAGACAATAACTTGCAAAACCTTTATTCATTATATTGAAGTATTGAACTAAATGATGATCTAAACTTCATAAATAAATTTATTAGGATGCCTACACTCTCTTTCGTTTTAATTCGTCACGACACTGTTTAGGTTTTATCATATAATTTTTATGTTAAGTAAAAGTAAATAATCCATAGTAAATATAATTCTCTAATTTTTTAATAAAAAATTTCTTTTAAATGAAATAAACTGGCTCAATAACTATTATTAAAATAGTTTATTTAATACAAAATGATCTTTTTAAACTTTCAATAGCAAAAATAATAATCTTGCTTTTGTTACATTTAATTACATTACTAAATCACACAAAAATTATAGAATAAATAAGATGGCAATTTAATAAGGTATTTATTTACACATAAAAAGTTACAATTTTTTGAAAAATGTTAATTAATAAAAAATTTTATGCTCCTAGAGGTTTTAATGAAACTTTTCAATGATTTTACAACTCGTTTTTACTACACATTATCAAAACGACTATGAACGAACGCAAATATCTATAACATATTTTTTTCTACATTTTTTTTCTTTAATTAACGAAAAACCGTCAGTGCGTTCAACAATGCTTTCAAGATTGGTTTATATTACTTTTTAGCTTTAGCTTCGAAATAGTTACGTAGGTAAGCTGAAATAGCTTGCAAATAGATGTAGGGACTTACTAAGTGGAAGCAAAGTCAATTTTTTATTATGCATGAATACAATACGAAATTTGAATCATGGTATTGCAAAATTATTCTTTTAATTGATTCAATGAGTAAAAAGAGACGAAATCAAATTTTAAGTAAATAAAGAAAATACAAATCAAATTATACAAAAAGATCTGATAAAAAGGTCTAAAATGAAATACAAAGGATACATGTAATCCGTGTAATAATTACTCCATTTAAATACATTTAGAAAAAACTGAGTATAAGCTCTATAAAAAATTGACATTTGCATCCTTTTATCTTGATAATTTTTGCTTTTATTAAAAAAAAATGTTTTGGCCTAAGTATAGCTGGGGTATTGGGATCTACGAAATTTGCTTAAAATTGGAGGGTATAATATTCATTATTTTAATTCATCGTATGGGATATCATCGATTCAAGTTCATCGGTATATCAACTTCTCTCTCCCGGAAAATTTGGACAAACCCAATAGTGGACCGGTGTTTTTGGAAATTAATTACCGACGACTTATTTTTTGTCTACTCATTTTCGTTGTATTAAGGTATAAACGTAAATACTGTCAAGATCTGGCACTATAAGTATGTGAATGTTTAAATAAACGTAACTAAATGAAATTACCTGTTTTATTAATAACCCTTCCCTTATTGTCTAGTTGGGAAAATTGATTGAAATAAACGTAGGTATTGACGATTTTTAAATGCGTATGTTTATTTTAAATGTTTATACTAGAATAATATTTAACAATGAAAAATTGTTCCGTTGATTGGTTTTCTATTAACAATTTCTATATTTTATAATGATTTTAAAAGTCAATTATATTATAGATACCTAAAGCAAAGAAATAAAAGATATTTAAGATATTTTCAATAGCATATTAAGTTAATTCGATTTGTAATACAATCCTTTATCACATTACAATTAGCTTCCAGCGCTTATACTTTATGAGAATTTTATGACTGATGTGAGATTAAATTAATTAAATTCTTATACGCTTTACAATAGGTTTACAAATTACACAAATACGATATATGCACTTTACGTTCAAGCAGTGGCTGACACTTTTTGTTTTATATTTGATGCGTGAATTCTAGAAATAAAGCTTATAAAGTACCATGCAAGTTTTATCTTGGATACAAAAATTTAAAATTAATTTTCGAAGCGCTGGAAATCTTGTGTTTGTAACCGTATATACTCATACGACGAGTAAATCACATTCTATGAAAAAATTCTGGCTACTTCGAAACAATGAAATCAAATGTACGAAATCAAACAATTCCATCCATCGAAACGAAGTAGCGGACTTACAATCTTAACGAGTTCAGACTTGATTGCCATAACTACAAGTACCAGATAAATTCATCGTTAATCAAAATATCATACACCATCGCAACACCTTGGAAATTTAACACATTTTAGACGATAAACATTATAAGAATACCAAATCATCGTCGTCAAAAGACTTATTTTACGAAGAGCAAATTAATCGTTCGAACATCTTACAAAATGATCCTCTTTCGCTTTTAATTTAGCCTCCGTAACAGATATTTTGCACCTTAGCCCGTAATACAAATATCTTACAATATATATAATCTATAAAACAAGATACTTTCTATAAAAAAGCCAGTTTTCCGCATAGCTATAACGTCTACAGGAAAGGGATGTAAAAGTTTTCCCTACTACTCATACGGAATTGAATAGTTGTTGAATGGTTATTTGTTAAGTTTGCAAATATCGCAAGATTTTAATTTTTTTCATAATTCTATCAATCATTATGAATCACTAACAAGTATCATATAATTAATTTCAACATAAATATTTATTATACAAATAAAACATAATTTTAAAATCATCAAATAAGACGAATACCGTAAACAACAAAATCACAAAAAAACATGACCTCTAACAAAAATGTTATAATCCCTTAAAAAAATAAAATAATTCATCAATCAATAAATATACTTTCCAGCATGTGTTCTCAGTGATAGATATCAGATTTACGTTCTACTAATTACGGTAACAAATACTATTAGATTACTCAGATATCAGTCCAGACTGCTTTTTCTACATCATAACTTCGACCACTACGATAAAAGCACGTACCGTCGAGCTTCATTCCCAGACGGTAATCTAACAATATTTGAGACATGTGACAGGTGAGCCTCGCGTTTAGGCTCGATCGGAACTTAAGATAGCAAGGCAGTTGCTGGCCCGATTCGCGTGTGTTGTGTCCATGTATTTACAGGAAGGAGTGCGCTCACAGGTCGCGCTTGAGCAGCTGATCGATCTGCGTCTTGTACATCTCCTTGACGTCCTCGAGGTCGAGCCTGAGCTCCTGGTTCTCCTCCACCTTCTCGCCGTACATCTGTAGCAGCGCGTCGTACTTGGTCTGGATATCGTTCAGGCTCTCCTTTATCGTGTCCATTTCAGCGACTGTGCTAGTGAGGTCTTCGACGCGTGAGGCCAGCGACGAGACCTCGCTGTTGAGAGCATCGCGCTCGGCGTTACGACGGGACAGCTCCCATTGCAGCTGTTGCACTTCGCCTGAGAAAATTATTGGTAAATTATAGTTACACAGTATGTGCTTCTGCTTTTAAGCTATTCTTACCATCTCGCTGCTTGAGCTGTGACTGGAGGTTCTCTATCATCGACGTGCTGTTGGTTCCAGACCTGAAACTGTCGTAGACGTTGGGAAACCTGCCGGAACCGCTCTCGTACACGTTATCGTTGAACTGAAAATCCAATTTACCATTTATTTTAAAAATGAATAAAAAAACTATCATTATCCAATAAATGTATAAACTTACCGCTGGCCATATGCTGTTTGCACTGCTGACAGAGTCTCTCTCAATACTCAAGGTAGGACTATACCGGAGTTCTTCGTCGACGCTCGGCTGCTGCTCGAGCACTGTGCTGTTTTTTCGCTTTTCCGCCTCCATAGCCGCTTTCTCGATCGAAATTTTGTGCTCCAGCGAGGTGATTTCCCGTTTGAGCTCCTTCACCTCGGTCGCGTGCGCCTCCTCGAGCATCTTCATCGCTTGCTGGTGCCTGCAAATTCACGATAATTTTTACTCCTCTTTAGCATTCTTTCTCTAGCGTAGAAATATAAAAAGTAGAAGACCAACACTTGGTTCTCCTCCACGAGCTTCTTAATCTCCTCTCGAAGCGACTCGGCGAGCTCCTCCAATTTCTTTTTCTCGTTATCCTTAGCGTGGAGCTTGCCCTCAAGAACTGAGCAACGTGACTTGAGCTTGGTACTGTCCTCGGCGAACGAGCGGTTGGACTCTCTTAGTGAATCGACTTTCGTCTGTAGGTCGGCGATCTTCTCGGTCATTGACTCCTCCTGTCGCATGAATAAACTCGTCTTATGTGACAGACTAGACTGCAGCTGTTCGAGTTGACGCAGCAGCGGCTTCGTTGCCTGCGAAACTGACTCGGACATTTCCTCGGTGCGTGATTCCGACGCTTCGAGGCGCTTCAGAAGCTCCATATTCTCTTGCTTCAGCGACTGCTCCTTCCTGAAGTTTACAACGTTTGTTGAGTATTTGAAAGGTGATTTATGTGGAAAAGGAAAAATATTTAATTACTTGACGCGAGCCTCCTCTGATTGTCGGAGTTTGATCTTCAGATCTTCGACTTGGGCTAGACGCTGATGCGACTCTCCAGCATTTTCCGTTGCTAGTTTCAGTTCTTCCTCAGCGTCGGTTAGTCTATCCTTCGTTTCGAGCAATTCTCTACGCAAACAATAGAATTTATAATTTTGTCAAAAGCCTATCTCTTACCATAAAAGAAAGTTTATAGTCGATATTCTCTTACGCTTTTGCGGCATCAAAACTCTTCTTGTAAGCATCCATCTTATTCTTGACGTGATCCAATTGCTCGTGCAGGCTAAGTATTTCCTTCTCCTGCTTCTTGCACTTGGCCGTCAACGTGTGCACCGCGTCAATTTGACTCCTCTCGACTTCCTCTTTGGCATACAGCGATCGCTTCAATCTTTCTAGCTCCGTATTTTGTTCTTCGATTTGTTCTCTGTAAAAATTGCATAAAATTAATTAAAGCATCACAACCGCGCTTTTAGGAGAACAAGAAAAAAAGTTTCCCCACTTTTGACTCTTGATCAGAGCCTCGTTCTCCTTATCCTTGGCTCTAAGCTTTTTGATGATGTTGCTGTGCTGGAGCTGTTGCTTACTGAGTTTCTCGCCCTCCTCGCGCAGCTCACTAATTATCACGTCCTTCTCGGCGCTGCTCTCGGCGTTGACCAGCCGCGCCGACGCCTCCTGGCGCACCTGCTCGAGGCTTTTACGCAGTGAGTCCCGCTCGCGAATGGCCTGCTGGAATTTGCGCTCGAGTGCCGACAACCGCTGCGTGTACTCGTCCGTTATCTGCGTTATGTCCTGGCTGTGCTCCGCGTGCTTCTCCACGTTGTCCAGTTGCCTATTGCAGAAGAAGAATAGTTTGATATAAATACTCGATTCAAGCAGAGAAATAGAAATTCAACGCGTACTTCTTGAGGCTGGAGTTCTGCTCGTGCAGATCCATGTTCGCGCGGCTGACGTCGATGAGCTTGGACTCGCGCGCCTCTAGTATCTCCGTCATCTCGCGTATGCGCCTCAGTAGTCGCTCAACCTCGGGGCTGGTGTCGTCCGAGCCGACGCTTATCTCGCTGAGCTCGCGTGAGTGGCCGCGCGTCTTCAGCGTCTTGGTCAGAAGATCAGAGCTTTTACAGGACTGCAGCTTTGCTGGCGACTGCCGCGACTGCGTCGAGCTGGAGTCGCCGTTCGGGCTACAAAAGTGTTTCTTTGTTAGTTTTCTGCCTTAATAATACAACACTATAGTATTATTTTTCATCTACGTTTTTTCTATTGCTTAAAAAGCTAATAACGATGGATGTGAAAACATATAGAGACAAAAATTAATGGTACGTTGGCGACACTACAAGCATACCTGTACCTAGATATGATCTCGATATCACTGGACGTTGTCGTTTCTAGCTCGTCGCCGCTTGTGTGACCGCTGGTCTGATCCGATCCAATCTTCACTAAGTCCGACCGGCTATTAACAATAACATTATACAATATTACAGAGAGCTTAACTCTACATAAAAATATGCTTAAAAATAAACAATTCTCGCTACCTCTCTGACGATATCGGCGAGTTCTCACGAGGCATCTCGTGCCTTTCAGGCTCGGGCGTCTCGCCCTTGTCGGCCATCGCGTCGGCGAGCATGTGCTTAACGTATGAGCTCGTCGTCAACTGCTGCTGTCCCTGCTGTTGCTCCTGCTTCGTCATCAT
>JAPYZO010001357.1:0-51908 GCA_030522905.1 Torymus flavipes
TGGGCGGGATCTGACTTATTTATGCGAAAGCTGTTGTTTGGGGGTTGGAAAATCATGGAACAAATTTTCAATAAAACTAGCAAACTTCAAACGCGCTTCGCGCATATTATTTTGTTTTTGTGGTTGCGAACGCTGTTTTTCACTAAGATTTAGTTTTGGTTAGTGTAAATGATAAGATAATTATACAAACATTTTTCAAATCAATCTTTAAATGCTTCACAACAGCCAACCATCGTTTTTTAAGAGGGGATTACACATTTTTTTGTACTTAACTATTTCTTCGGTTGTACATTGTTATAACTAGGTAATTGGTTTCCTCATTATACAAATTGTGTTATGTATCATGTTACCGCGCACCTCAACCGTTTTGTTTTCTGTAAATCCAAACTAAATGCAAAGCTTAATTACATCCTACACCCAATTACTCGACATTAGAAGCTGTAACTAAAAGTTCAATTTTCCTTACAGTTTCGCTTTATTAAAACTGCCGTTTCCCAACGTTATCAATAAAACCACGCATCCACCGTCGCCCTTCCCAAACTACAATTGCCGCAGTACAAGACACCGTACAATCCTCCAACATCCAATTTGCCAATTGGGAATTCCTCCCTCCCCCGCCTTTCCAATTAAACTTTGCCCGTGCTGTACTTCCAACTTCCCCGTTCTCCATATATACCCGCGGCGCGTCATACGATCGACGCGCCGTCTGAGGTGTGCGCTAGCTCCATAAAAAAAATTTATTTGTTTTATCAACGCTTTCGGTTCTCGGCCGCCACACGAGATTGATAAGAAAAAAAGAGAAGGCTGTTTCAGCATCAACCTTGGATTATTACATATGTATACATACCCTACTTGCGATCGAAGGTAATATAATAATTAATTTCCACAATGAAAACGTGATAACGCCGTTTTCGAATTCGTATATTATAGACAGCGAGAGCGTGAATGTAAACAAGGTATACACGCGTGAAAATGGATATACGTACATAGGCGCGTTTCAAATCGTCGTATAATGAAATAAAAAAACACACACACGCAGCCTCGGCAGCCCGATTGGTGCGGAAAGCTCACCGGTAAAATACGTGAATATACACATATACGTACGGACGTTATAGGTCGTCGCGTGACTGCGATAAGATCAGCCGCGCAAGCACACACTTTTTATACGCTCTGCGCGCGGGATATATGTTGCGACCGTCAATTCGACGCATATAGAATTTTTTGTCGTTGAGTGTAACGCGAATATTTCGTGAATGATTGGTTCGTGATGGTTTTATATGCGCAGTTATAACCTATATAGTTTAATGATGTATTGCACTTGCTGCTGTAATGTACTTACTTAGGTGCGAAATTAATGGAAAATAAGCTTGAGTTTTCGCAAAATAAACTTATCAGTGTAAGGTTTCGGGTGAAATTCGCAAATAATTATAAGCAGTGATATTACATATGCTATAAACAGAAACCACAACCTAACCAGGAAAAAGAAATCGCAAAATCCATCAAAAATTTTGAGAAACCCTCGTCATACGCAAACATCCGCGCCTGCCAGCCAACAAATCGATTCTCAGTTTTCCGCATCCTGTGATGAATGATAACTCGCCGAGGTATAAGTCGCCGGTTCTCTGTATTATCCGCATTGTCTCCGGAGCGTTTGTTTTTGTTCGCGAGAAAGCTGGGGTAACGATTAGCGCTTGAAATCGAAAAAAAAAAAATAGAAATTTTGCTATGTTCTTCTTGCGGATGCTGTTTATTATGACTGCAGAGAAGCACATGAATTATTAAAGCGTTATAATATAACTGTTATATGTTATTGAATAATGGATGATATAATTTGAATTATAATTAAAGCCTCCGCGGTGCAAAGGATAACAAAGAAAGCAGTTTAACGCCGGGAAAACCTTATTGAAGGGAAAGTAGCCGCCTCGGGTTGTATGCAAAAATTTAAATATTTACCCGCGATAAACTGGCTTTGATAAGAAAAATTGACTCTTATACTTTTAAACTTATTATCCTTTTTTCTCTTTCGCACCGTACAAATAAAAATCCACGAATCCTCTCTGTCGAAACACAATCGACCGCGCGCGTATGTAATCCCGCATTATAACGAGCGAAAAAAGGAATTATCTTTTTTTCCCCTCTCTCTGTTTCTTGTGATAAGCCGCGCGAACCACCCGCGGCGATATTTCGTGCGGCTTTCTGATGTCTCTGTGTGTTGCGGTGATTCGGGAATTGTAAATTAAGTCGCGGGTAATCTTATCTCAGCCTGTTTGCACTTCGCGCGAGTGTTATTGTAGGTGACGTCGTGTGTGAATGTTAAGGTTGCTGTAACAGTAACGGCTGTGGCAAAAGTTAGATGTTAAAAATCTTATGTTCAATCGGAGCTTCCTATTTAGATTTAGTTACTACAGAGATCATGTAGATTCAAAGTAATTAAACTTTAACTTTAATAAATTAAAAATAAAGTAAGATTATTGTTAACGAAGATAAGACATAAATGCAGTTTAGACTGTTCACTGCAAACCAGTAATCTACGTTTAATTACTTTTTAATTACACAACTCATTCAATATCCCACAATTGATTTTTTTTTTCTCGAAAACAAAAAATCTTTTCCAGACATGACAAAACGCGCTAAACAAACCTCGTATATATATATCGAAATATCGTTCATAACTTTCGCCACGATATCGTGCCAGTCGCGTAGTGCACACCTCCTATGTGTACTCTAGGCGAGTGGAAATCGACTTTCCCCCTCCGGCGTGTACCGCGACGGGTGTCGCATATTAAGATAAATCACACACACACACACAGTCTCTCACGCGCGTCAGGACTGACGACTCGATTGTCTCGTTGTTTTGATAAGTTCCGCGACTGTTATCGAGAAATTTTGCATATATACTACAAGTTCCTTACAATACACACATCACGATCACGTTATTTGCTGTATTACAATTTTCTGCCTTTTATATCACCCGCCAAAAACTTGCGTAAAACTAGAAACTTTTGCAATGTGACCTGAACGCAGCCTAGAGCTACCGTCTATCAGTTTTTTTCTCTCTTCCTCCTAAATTCCACGCACACTCTCTTCGTCACACTCTTACTTTCACAAACCCGCTATATGATATCCCGATGAAAAGTATATTAGGTATACCTGTTACATGAAAACGAAACCGATAGCCAAGTGTGTATAAATTGACGAGAGGCGCGCGAGACGCTCGATGAATGAGCTTGCAAAAAGAGAAAGACTCTCGAGGTTTACAGATTTTCAGTAAGCGAGTCGAAGAACGTGACGAATGGCTTTGCGAGAGGGTGCGAGATGCGTTGGGGGGGACAGTGATTAAACGGCTGCATTGTGTAATGGTTTTTTAATAGCCTTATGACGCGATGAATATGTAGTTCTCAAACTGATGTTTTATTATATCTACAGTCTTTTTAATATGAAATAAGAGAGTTATACCCATGAGAAAAGTAAATACGATCAGGATTCTAGACCAGACTGTTGAGTTCTCCATTATATAGTTTCGCAAGTTTTCGATATCGATATGTAGATAATATATACATTTGGTTGTAAAGTCTGTAATATATTCTACTTTTGACATTAACAAAAGAAATAATATTAGCCGGCAAACTGGCGTTTCGCATACACAAGTTTCGTAATAAAATAATTATAATAAAGAAATGTCAGATAAGATATATTATTCATTGTTCGTGTTCGAAAAGTCTAAAATTTGTTAACGAAGCATCAATAAGCTCTGACTAAACTTGAGCCTATCTCTTTGCAGAAACATCCAGGATATCATCCCGAGGGAAAGGACCGGTGTACAACACAGGAGGCGGCGGCGGCAGGTCGTCACCGTTCACCAGCGCCCATCACGTCCCCGGCATCGGTAGCACCGCGTCACCATCGCCATCGTCATCATTGATCGTACCAGCAGGACTCGGCCACGGCGTCGACGAGCGTCTGCAGGCGACGAGCTTGATAATCAGCAGCAGCAATTGCCAGGCTAGTCGCAGAGGACAGGCAGCGTGTATGATCATTGAGGGCCGAAACCACCATCATCACCACCACTACCATCGCCTCCAGTCCGGGCCTGCGCTGAGTCAGAGTTGCGCCGGTAGGAGGAGCACTGACAGCAGTAGCGAGCGGAGGGAGCAGCGCTGCCGCAGCCGGCTTGCTCTGCTCAAGCACAGGACTGCAAAATTTTCCAGGTGGGAATTTTAAAATTAAAATATAATAAAATTAAATTAGCAGTTTCTAGCTATAGATATCAGGGGAGAACTGACACAAAGAAAAGAATGTGTTCAATATTAACATCATATTTTAAATATTAACGTACATATATTTTAATAGTTCCAATGCTATGTTAAACATAAACATTTTGACAAAACATTGTTTTCTCAGTGTGGGCATCGGGTGTTCAATTTCTATACCAGGGTTGGCATACGGTAGAAAAAAGTGTAGAGTCTGATTTATAGAAATTTCAAACATAACATTGCAGATCATATACAATATAAAACAATTATTAATCAAATATGTTGGTGGTTAAATTTTAACGTATCTTGTGACCTTTCTTGGAATAAAGTTTTAACTAAAACAGAATAAATAATTCGGCTACTAGCTCGCACGTTTACGTATCAATATTTACTCAAGCGGAAGTTATGCAAACACGTATCATATTTATGAAAGCATTTGAATAACTCTCACTGTACTACCAAGTTCGTTAATTGAATTCTCAATAGAAATATAACTCTCAAAAGAAAAAACGTACATAATACGTGTATGTACATCTACTTTAACATATTTTACATTGCAACCACATCATGTTGCATATAATGCACGATCATTATTCTAATAGTTTCTAAATTAATAAATAATGCACAAAGCTGTCGGCAGCTTGATATACATTATTGAACATCAACGATCGAACTTACAGCACATCACAAATTCAGAAATAAAACAAACAAACAAACCAACATCCCGACACAAAGCACCCAAAATAATCGATAAATCTTGTTTGGCATTTACAGTAATAGGCATCGGAAGCTTCAGCCGTTCAGGGAAACGTGACTGGTTGTCATCGCGAGCGCGGCGCGGTTTAGCGCGATAAACGCATACCAACCTGACGCGACACGTAGCCAGCTACCAGACGGTGGTAGCCCTCGCCGGGCGAGTTCGCTGCGCGACGTCCAAGCTGTCGCTGGCCGGCGCGAATCGGAGATCCAGGAGAACGAGGACCAAGACCTTACCTACCTGAGATACTATATAACGGTAGGTTGATTTTTCTCTAATCATTCGGCTAGATAATCATCGATAAAGTGATTTTGGTGTTTTTGTTATACTAACATCAGGCAGTCAAGTTTTACAATTAATTTATGAGAAACTGTAAAAAATCTTTCGTATAGCTAGAATCACTTTTCGATGATTAACTTGACTAAAAATATAAAGTACCCTAGACCATCTGTGTAGTTTCTGATCAAGTAAAGAGAAATTGTTCTTATATTTAAACTGTAGAGATGGATTAGTGCACCTTATACACAATTTCAAAATTCTATTTAATTCAAATAAATCCTGAATAAAGCCATTCTTCATATTTCGCAGGCGAGGTGCGGCGAAGTACCCAAACTCAAAGGACTGAAGCTTTAACGAAGTTTAATATAGCGTTGTATAATTCGGTGCTCTTTGTAAAGGAAGGAAAGAAAAACGTCAACGGGACGACGAGAGCGTACGCGTAAAAAATATAGAGAGAGATTAAAAGAAGAAGAACGACGACGGGGCGTGTCCCGTCATCGCCTCATCATCATTACCATCATCATCACTAGCGTCATCCATCCCCATCGTATCGTCGAAAACGAGGCTCGAGCACCACTTCTTCTTCCGCCAACCGTCCTCCCTTTCTATTTCTAATAAATAAAGTTCTAGTAACGTAAAACCCACACCGTCAAGATGGGTAGCGTGAACGTGAACCGTGGCGTCAGCGACGCCTTCTATCGCTACAAGATGCCGCGCATCCAGGCGAAGGTCGAGGGCAAGGGTAACGGCATCAAGACCGTCATCGTCAACATGGTCGAGGTGGCGAAGGCCATCGGTCGCCCCGCCACTTATCCCACCAAGTTCTTCGGCTGCGAGCTCGGCGCTCAGACTCAGTTTGATTTTAAGAACGAGAGATACATCGTCAACGGAAGCCACGATGCGGCCAAACTGCAGGATCTGCTCGATGGGTTCATCAGGAAGTACGTGCTGTGCCCGAACTGCGATAATCCCGAGACGGAGTTGCTCATCAACGCCAAGAAGGGTACCATCTCGCAGGTGAGGATAAGATTATTTTTTATTTTCGAATGCTTTTGGAATTCACAACTGTGAGGTTGAACCTGGTTTATACATGAATTTTGTCTTTTATAGAGACGAATCTTTTTGCATTAAAACATAAGAAAACTCACTTTTTAATTTCTTTATTTTAAATATTCTAAGTTGAACTAATTTTTCGAATAAAGTCTTCTCCTGAATTCTTTTACTTATCGTAATATAGTAATGATAATACTTCACTACTAGAGCAAATTATTTTATTTAATGTCGAAGAACAGAAAAATTCTTGAACACTACAAACCCAAAATTCTCACGTTACCCTTCACCTCCTTTGTGACGTATAGGGTTGCAAGGCCTGTGGCCACCACGGCATGCTGGAGAGCAATCACAAGCTCAACACCTACATCCTGAAGAACCCACCGTGTTTGAACCCGGCGGCCCAGGGCAGCTCACTCACCGAGGGCAAGCGCGGCAAGCGATCGAAGCGTAACGGCGAGTCCAATGGCGATCGCTCCGGCTCGCCCGAGAACGAGAACAACACAAGCACGACCGACATCGTCGTCGAGGCTCCCGTGAAAATGGGTTAGTTGAACACCTCTAATATAGCTCTTGTTTTCTTTAAAGTTTCAATACTTTTTGGAGTTGATAGTAAGGTGGTGATAGATTGCTTTTTAATAGTAGAATTTTTCAATTGTAATTATATTATAATTATTTCCGTAGCTTTGACAATTTATAAGTGCAAGTTTTATTTTTAAGTAATAAAAAAGTGATCATAATTATACGTTTGTCTATTACGTGTAAACAAAATTTTTTCAATTACCCTTCAGCCACCGAGAAGGAAGACGACGACGCCCAATGGGCCGTCGACGTATCCGAAGAAGCGGTGCGCGCTCGTATGCAAGATCTGACCGACGGAGCCAAAGGCATGACCATCAGTGAGGATCTGGAGAAGAGCGAGAAAGAGCGCATGGACATCTTCTACAAGCTCGTAAAGTGCCGCCTGGACGCCGGCCAGCTCGAGACCAGCCACAAGGAGCTGGTTACCGAGGCCGAGCGTCTCGAGATCAAGGCCAAGGCGCCCCTCGTCCTCGTCGAGCTTCTCTTCGACCAGCACAACAAGGTCAACTCGGCCCAGGTGAAGAAGTACCGCGTGCTCCTGCTGCGCTTCACCCATGATGACAGCAAGGCTCAGAAGTATCTCATCCACGGACTCGAGCAGGTCATCGCCCTTCACAAGGAGGCCCTCATGCCCAAGGTGCCCGGCATTTTGAAGGTGAGAGAAAGAGATAGTTTTAATGTTAAAGTATTTAAGGAAAGCGAGTGAAGTTACTTTTGTAAGACTGGGTAAAAGAGAATTTGATCTTAGGACAAAGAAATATTTAAATTCCGGTAAATACTTGAACAGCTGTGAAGTCATACGATATTATGAGATCATATTGAGTTACATCATGTTCAAAGTTTTAATTCATTGAGTCACTGGTATTAAACTTCCTAACTTTCTCAAATTTTATTGCCATTCTGGGCTTAGATTACGTAATATTTAAAGCTATTGTTTAACGTTGGTATTAATAAATCTTTTCATTACAGCTTTTCTATGACACTGATATCTTGGAGGAGAAGGCCTTATTCGAATGGCATAGCAAAGTTAGCAAGAAGTACGTTTCTAAGGACATTTCTCAAGAGATTCACGATAAGGCTACACCATTTGTCACGTGGCTTAAAGAGGCTGAGGAGGAAGAATCTGACTCTGATGAAGAAGATGATGATCTAGAGGTGCGTTGCGCCATTTTTCTTTACGTCAAATCGTGTATTTGTGTAACGGATTGAGAAATTAATCGCTTGTTTTGTTATACTTTTTCAGATTGAGTACGATGATAGAGCGAAGCAGCCGCTGAAACAGCAGCAGCAACAGCAACAACAGGCTCCGAAGAAGAAAGTAGTTGAGGATGATTCCGAGGAAGGAGATGACGTTGATATTGATGCCATTTAAAATCAAAAAGAAAGCTGAATCGCCAAAGCCAAAACGACGCAAGATATTATAAAAAAGAAGAAAATTAATTAAAAGCGTCATATAAATTCCACTATTTCGCATGGGGATACAATGAGTCGCAATAAAAAAAACTATGAAATATTCTCCACTAAGACACGATAGAATTTTTCTTCCTCAGTAAACAAAAAAAAAAAAAAATGCAAAAAAAGGCCGAGCGAGAAATAATGGCAACCAATATAAACATTTAGATGCCGCTGTGTTTACATAGAAATTTTATCAATATTTTTTTCGCTCTTATAGAATGTAGTTCCTCTATAGTTTTTCTCCCGGATTAACTTTTACTTTCTTTTTCCTTTCTTATGTGATTTGATATTTTAATTGCGTTTTTATTACTTCTTTCGATTCGAAGACATCGCCGTCTAGTACAGGCAGATCGTCGAGTGTTTGTTATATATGATTATTATATCCGATATGTGATTGTTAAATATATACTTCTCGCGCCTCGCCTTCGACTTTTTCGCCTTCACGCGCATTATTTTTTTTCACACGCGAGATTTTTGTTAGGTTTTTTCGGTCATTGATAGAAAAGAGAGTTGGCCTGCTAAAAGCGTTCTCTATTGTATCTACGATTCTGATAATTATTCAAATAAATATGGTTTATCGCAATGATAAAAAAAGTTATTGTCATCTTTTATACCAAAACTTTTCCTACATTCTTCAAACGTTCCTATCCTATCAAATATTGACAGCAATTAAATAGACATAATTAACAATTTAAAATATCGACTATTTTTTCTCGTTTTATGTATTACTTTTCTTTGTTACAAATGAGTCATTATTTCTTTAGATATTTCCTGACTTAACTTTAAAATTTAATGACTGAAAGTATGTCTAAGTTTAAATAAGTAATAAAAAAAGAAATATTTGTCCATAATAATTTCAAATAATTACCTAAATATAAAGTCAAACCATTCTTTATAGACCAACTTATAAAAATATTTTTGAAGTGACGCAAACAACACTAATTCATCATGAATTACGAAGCCACGTCTTCGATATTTAGCAACCTCAGCATCTTACATATATATAAACTTAGCTGTCTATATACCTCCCGCTTGCAAGTTGTAACTCTTAACTTCAGCAATCCCAAAAAAAAACTACTTATTTGCTTCCCCTCCTCCATACAATACGGAGTCATCAGAGCCATTCATCCAACCTAACCTTACAGCCACACGCGCAATATCCACGGTACCACGGCCTATCTGTGTCGTAGTACTACTATACTCCTGAGAGGGGAGAGAGAGATAGAGAGACGAGACGGAGACGACGACGTGCGTAAGTAGCGCTGGCGCGCGCGCGACTCCCGAGTGCATGCAGTGTGTGGTAAAATGGCGAAGACGAACAACGTCGAGACGAGTAACGTCCGAGTGAGGCCCAATAACGCGGACGAGAATCGCGTTGTCCTCAAGGAAATTCTGGCTCACAAAGAGGTTAGACTCTTGCTCCAAAAACGCGTGCTCCATTTTGCGCGTGAAATTTTAAAATAAAACGGAGTCCTGTAATATATGTGTGTATGTGTATTGTTTCCGTAGGTGGACGAGCGCAAGCAGGAGGAGCTCGGTGATATCTTCGACCGCATCAACGCCGAGTGCGCGGCCAGGTCGCTGCGGGAAAAGCGCAAGGCCCTCGCCTCGCCCGACAAGCAGGAGGTCCGTACCCTCGCTTAAACCAATTACGCCCTTATAGGGTTTATTACGGGGTTGACCTAACCTCGCCCGTTTGTTTTCTCTCTCTTGTGCGCGCGCGTAGGGCGACGACGCTCTACTCTGAGATGACATATACGAATAGATGGGTCGAGCCCGAAATGTCAGTAGCGCGTCCTTGGGATGCAGTCGAGATTCGTCTGGGATTCTGTATATTGTTCATATAGTTCTGATGTACGAATTCTAGGTTAGGCCGTTGACTTGTTTGTGTAAACACTAACTTTGTTTATGGTGTGCGAGCGAGAGGTGGGTAATAGTATGCGCGTGTCAATGAACGTTGAGATTTGAGAATGACAAGTGTAGAGTTTACGTTTGGGGGAAACACTAGAGTGATTTTGATAAAGAAATGAGGGGACACTTGAGTTGCAAAATTAAGAAAGGCTGTTATCTTAGTTATGGTGCAGTTGATTGATTCATCTATCTGTGGAGCTTGGCAGCTACTGTTCTATGCTAGTTTTCCTTGATGATTACTCTAATTTTTAAAGCGTAACCTTAATGATTGTTTTGCCTACTCCCAGATAAGGTTTGAATTGAATGTAAAAAGTACCATCTGTATTTGTTTTTGTGCTTTAAAATCTCATTCTATTTGTTATCACAGAAATGTTTTGTTTTGCTTAAAGATAAACTATAAAGCATTTCGAATTTAAATTTTTCCTTTATTATTTTTTAATATAATTAAGTTGTTGAAGTATAGAACTTCAAATTATATATTATTTTTACAGAAGGTGATAAAAACAGTACACTATGGACCATTACCAGGATTATCATCAGGCACATGGTGGGGTATTCGAATGGACTGCTCCAGAGACTTTGTGCACGAACCCTTTCATGATCATATTCATGATGGACCTTATGGAGCAGTGTCAGTTTGCACATCGCATTTGAATCCACATAGTGATGTAGATTTGGGTGATGTTCTAACTTTTACAAGTCGGGATTACAGTGCAAATGACCACTCTAAAGACTCCCTTATTTTAAGTTACAAAAATAGGGTACCTATAAGGCTAGTAAGAAGCTATTCTCTTTCAAATGAGTATGCTCCAAAAACTGGATACAGATATGATGGATTGTACACAGTAGTATATTACTGGATAGGTGTCTCTGCAGATTCCACAAAACATCGTAAATTCGTGCTCACAAGAGTAAAAGATCAGGAACCGCCTCCATGGATGGCCAAAACATCCAATTCTTCAAAAGCAGCAAAATCAAAAAAATCTACAACACCAAGACTGACAAGGAGCCACACCAATGTCAGTTCCCAAGAGCCTAAGAAGAAGAAGAAATTTGTGTTTAAAAAGATTGAAAAAGAGGCTCCAAAAGTAGACAGTGCTATAGTGTCAAGGCAGGTTTTCCAAAAATTCAACCCTGGCTCGCCAGATAGCTCTCCAAGGGTGGTTTCCAGTACAGATTCTGAAAGTCAAAGTCCATGTCTGAATGCATGCCCAACAAAACTATGCAACTCAAATCTGTCGATACGCACAAATCTGTACAATTCCCAATCACAAAATGTTAAGAAGGCTGCACCTATGACAATGTGTAAACTTTTCAGATCCAATCAATCAATGAATGCTTGTCAAAAAAATTCAGATGATGAAATTTCAAAAGTCAGCACGTCAGAGACGTCTGACTCTGAAAGCACAGACAAAAATTCATCACTAAATTGTTCAACGTCCAGTGAATGCAAAAAGAAGAAAGTTAAGACGGTCACTTGGGCAGACACGACTACATCTTCAGAAAGCCCCGAAAAATCTCCCATGCAGGTGGGCAATGGTTTTCAATACAGCAGTTGTGGAGTGATAGACAGCTTCAGTTCCACATCGCCAAAAAAATGCAGCGTTCTGAAGTGCAATAACAACACGAAGGAACTTTCATCCACGCGAACATCCAAACCCAACAATATACTGAATTCCAGTACAAAGCCATCCCAGCACATTGTACAAGTCCATTCCAGGTCGACCGTACCGCAGTCCCCGAAATCCAGCTTCGCCGAGATTGAGACGATGGAGGACGAGCCGTCTTCGAACATAGACACCTTAGCACCCGACAAGCTGGTGAACGCAATAGTCAAGGAGAAATTCCACCCCATGGCCAAATTACTGATAGGAAACATGATCGGTCTGGAGAATCAAGAGTCCTCCATCCTCAACGCGTACAACACGCTCACCTCTAAGACCGACCAGGACGATACGAAGCAGTCGAAAGAGAACAAGCTCCGCAACAAGTACTACATGAAGAACAACAAGTCACGCAAGAATGGTATGCTGAAACGTCAGCGTCGCGAGATCGCCAACCTCATCATCGACGCTAAGTTCAACAACACGGTGACTCGCGCCTCCACGCGGAACAACCGCCACCTCCGCACCACTAAGATGAAGATCTCGAAATCCGAGCTACCGCAGCGTAAGATTATGAACGCGCGCAGGATACAGTCGCGCAACCTCAACATGGATATCCGCGTCAGGGACCTACAGTCGCAGCAGCAACAGCAGCCGAAGAAAGACCGGGAAAGACCGGTAAAGAGGAAAGCTGACGACTTACCGGCGACGACAGCAACGACGACGACGACGGCGATGACGATGATTACAAGGACGAAGCGACCGAAAATGGTCACCATGTGGACGCAGTGTACGCTTCTGGCCCCGTCTACGGTCGACCAGGGTGTGCAAGTTGGCAGCGATTGTGTTATTATGGAGGAGGATATCAAGGTGGAGGCGCTCGACGAACCCGAGGTGATCAAGCAGGAGTCTGGCGAAACGGGGAGGTCTCGGGATGCACAGGAGGCATCTACGAGTCGCGTTGAGCCACGGAGGAGCTGTATGTATATCATTTAGTTCTCTTTGTTTTTTTTAATTAGCAGCTAATGTTTGTAATGAATTTTAATGTGAGTCACAGGTTTGGTATTAAGATTAAATAATTTGAATATTCTTATCCAAGCGAGAGATTGTTGTTGGCTAATTGCATTCGAAAAGAATTATAAATATCCGTTTATATTTAAAAAAATTTTTATGTTGAACTTATAAAAATAAAATAATGGCACTTACAATTCAAATATAATCCTGAGATTAAAAGAAAATCTAGTTGAGTTTAAATAAAGTATGTCTCACATAAGTTACATCATTGCCAAGAACAACTTTGGGTGCTTATAAAATGAAAATAAAAAAACAATGAATTCAACAGACTCACCACGTGAAAGCAATGGCATTTTTAGATACATATATAAAATCGTTGCATAAGCATTATATACCTACCAGATTTCTCTTTACATAACTCAAACCTAAAAGTTATTTCCTCACCGAATTATCAGTCACTAATTTACATTTCTCTCCAGATATCAGCGGCTCGGCGTTCGCAGCAGTGAACACCGTCGACAGCGGCATCCGGATAGCCCGGCTGCGATCCATCGGATTCAGGCCCATCGGTTCCTCGCCGTTAGACGACGAGGACTCAAACGGGGAATTTTCAAGGCCGGACGTCGACGAGGAATACAACAAGTACGCAAACGATGAGACTGACATCGTTGGCTACATGGACGAGCAACTGCACTTTGAGGACATAGAAGAGGAGGAGGAGGAGACATCCCAAAAACAATCGAGACAGTTATTGTCGCCCCGGCCAATCGAAAGCCTGACCGAGGAAGACTTTGATAGGCCCTGGCACGGCTGGAAGAAGGTTAAACGCACGAATGGCCAGGAGTACTGGACCGGCTATTGATTTCTCGTTATTTTTGTCTCTCTATCTTTTGTTTTTTCTTTTCTTTTTCGTACGAGGAAGAATATTTTGTTGTTTGGTTTTGCGATTCTCTGTGCGGAATTGTAACGGATCAGGCCTATAGGATATATAATATCATGTAATAACTATAGTTACAATGGAGAATTTAGACAAGGGAATTGCAAAGCTGAAATGAAAGTTATAATCTATTATTGAATGAAGTTCTTCGCGCGGTTATGGTTTAAACATCCTATAAACGTAAATTATGTGAAACAATGTTTAACAAAGTTGTAACTGCAGATAGACGGAGTAGATTTTTAAGTGCTGAGATGCTTTCTTCTTTTTATTGTTACTTTTAGCGAATGCTGGTCATTCCCAAAGATTGTTGTTAGGCTGCCTTTTGTACATATATGGAGATATGTAGAGAGATATTTTTTTCTAACCCGCTGGATATCACTGCATACTTTATTTCCATTTTGCAAATTTTAATCTTTGATTGAATTTGTTTCTAAAATGTTTCATAATCTTTCGAATATGAAGCTGTAAGTTGAAGATTAGATGTGGTAGAAAACTATTATTATATGATATTCGAAAAAAGCTTTGGTAAAAGTATTATTAAATTGTGTAGCTTAATCACGTTTGTAAATACTTTTATTACGTTAAATTGTTATGATAATTTGCTATGAGTTATTAAAGTTTATAATTTCGAATGAATATTAAACGTTATAATATACAAGAATATATAAGAAATTCATCTTTAAAGATTATCTATTGTACTGTATTTTATATTCTCTTTCGTATTTAGGGTAGATATGTAAATATTTACAAAATATCAAGTTAATTTGGTATCAGATCTTTTTAAAATTATAAGAAAAATTTTTTATATGATTATATTTCAGAAGTAGATGGAAATTAACTTTTTATAGTGATCAATTATGTGCTAGAAATTATATTAAACCTTATATCTAACCATTTTTTACCTAAAAAAATTGGTAAAAATCTTAATTAACCCTAAGTATTAATCAATTTCAGAGTATTTAAAGTGATATCCGGTACCAATATTTACCAACATTAAAAATCAATTATATACTGACTATACACGTATAAGAATACAATTGATAAAATTGTATTGTAGTTAATTATTATTGGTAATCTTTGTGATTAGCAAAAGTGATTGAAATGTGTTCATTTTTTATGCTGCTAGTGTATAGCTTTATTTATTTTACCTAAAGTTTAAAGGTGTCAAAAAGAAAATTAAAATTTTGGATATGATATTAATAAAAAGTCAGTACATAATTTGATTTTTTCTCATGCTTCTAAATCACTTTTGAAGCGTATATATATATAAAAAAAAACTCGTGTATTTGTGTATTATACATACGAGCGCGCATCCCTGTAAAAAGTGAAAGACGAAATACTGTAAAACTACCTTTAATTTTGATACTTGTATTGGCGAATCCTGCAGTGTGATACAGCGTTACGAAGAAGTGCCTGATTAATCCCAAGCTTGATTAAAAACAATGGGCAAGTGGTATGCCAACAGTTATGTTCAATAGAACGAATTTGGCGATTAACCGGTCGGAACAAATTAATAATTTAGTGATGCATCGTCACAAAGACATGATTTCGGACTATCAGTAAAAATTAGTTTTTGAAAAAGAACATGTAAGCGGTGTGATAAGTATACCTGAAGTAGTACAGTTTTAGTCTCCGTATTGATTAACAGAAGTTTATGTATTTAATATGTTTTTTGTATAGATATTGCCGCAATGTCGGGTGCTCGTTTTTTTTGCAACTTTTTTTTTACTAATTAATGCTTGTAACAGAAGTTTTGATTATTTACGAAGATCATGTGTTAGTTTATCGTATAAAGCATTTTTTTTAAGTTGATTATATTTTTTTTTTAATTTTTGGCTCATAGGTGATCTCGAAATTTCATTGCTCAAGTGATCTCTGTAAATACTATATATATATATATATATTATTCTGAAACCGATACGCAAATCAATAAGAATCAAGTAAATAAATTAATTTTAAAATATGTACTTTTGTCATCTCTATTTTTATCTCACGCCCATCTTCCTACATTATCTGTACATTATTCTAAAAAAGTACTTATGTCACTTACCTTTGCAGTACAGCTATACTTTATACCCAAACATTAAATCAAATACAATAAAACAAAATATTATAAATTAAAAAAATGCAAATTCAAGGAATAGAATCAAGGACAAACTGCAGGTAGAATTTTTTCGTCAGGTATCGACAGTTTATTTATTTAATACATCTGGACACAATATTCGTCATTCGCCACATCACTCTTTCGCACGTGTAATATTTGTCTGTCTCTCTCTCTCACTCTCATTACTTTTTCTCCAAAAACCTCCCTCTCGCCGTTGGCGCTTGCGCTCTCTGCTACAGCATCGGGGAGACGTTGCGCCTCCCAGACGTGAGGACAAAAAAAAACGTTTGACGAAAAAAGAAAAAAAAAACACCGTCGCCGAAGGCGAAATATCGCTCTTCCCCTCGTTTATATTATTCCTCTTTTAAACTTTTTTTTTCTCCGCTTCACCTCTTCACTGGTTGTTTGTTAAATACATTCTGCGTGTGACATTATACATTATATTTTTTAATTATATACATTTAATAGTTCTTTTTTCCCCCTCATTTATTCTCCCCCCCATACCGCTTTCCTTATGTACCGCTTATAGGACGCTCTCTTGCACATAGCTTCTCAACTCCACTACTCCCATATCATCCATCCTCCTTCCTTTATTGTTTATTTATTTATCCTTTTTCTCAGTTATTCTGCTTCATTTATTTTTTTTCTTTTAGGTATAATAGAACGCGACGCGAAAAAGGTGCATCGAACGATACGTTTATTACACACTTACATAAACAACAGCGGCAACAATATAATTCTTCATTATTTATTCATTATCTTTTCCCCCCTCTTCTTCATATCTACTCGTCTGCTGTTATAGATTTTCTCATCAGTTTTGTGTTTTTTTTTTTTGGTTGCTTATTCTTTTTGTTTCATACATCGTTTATGGAAGGAACGCAAAAGTACGGTATAAGTCTATAGTGATTTCTTCTCTTCCCGAACCGAGCGAGCGAAAAATCGATCCCACTACTTACTCCCTCGTTTGATTCGCGATTACATACGCGCGCCTCGAACTTTCAGTGACATAATATAGATAGCTTGTAAACAAATGGAGGGCCTTTGTAGATTTCATTTTTTGATGCGCGGAGCAGCACGAATCAGTGAGGAAGAAAGGCTCGGGATTTCTCGCGTTCGCTCGGTCGGCCGTGATCGCTCTTTTTTTTTTTTAATTTTTCACGTCTCTTGAAAGAGCCGTGAGGTATATGGAAATTCCCGTGTGCTTCGGCGGCCGTGTTTCGAGCGTTCTTTTCACCACAGGATCACTCCTAATGTGAGAAAACTCAATGACAACATATCGGCATAAATATATAAATATATCTTTCTGGAGTAGTCACAGGTTTGTGCGTTAATTGCAACTGCTATATCTACAGGTATAATCTCATAAAATGGTAATACACAATTCGCAGTTCGCGAAAAGTCTTTGCGATAAGAAAATCATAGACCCCCACTCTCTACACGTGCCTTTTCATCCTTCTTTTACGTATATTTACATTTTACTACTCCGAAGCATCGGATCTAATCTATATACCTACTAATCATCAGGAACCACGTACTTTCACAATTCAGTACCCACAAAAATCCTCCAACGGGAAAAGAAAAAAAAGAAAGAAAACTCAAAACTCGGTCGCCGAAGCACAATGAACCGCCTCACACACATATATATATATACGCGCGTTGTACGCGTCCACCGGTATATAACGGTGACACGAGAGCCGTATTCTCTCGTCGTACGTGTGTGATTCAAGTGTATATAAGTAAGTACTCACAACGACTCGCGGCCGTCCCGGGGAAACTCGCATTAAAAATTGCTAATCTTTATCGCTCGCACGGAGAGAGAATATCATGGTGGAGAGGTGAGGTAATTTTCCAGAGTACAACGTGCGAGATTAATGAGTCCTTTGGAACGAGAGAAAATCGAAAAGCCTTCTAATTCGTAATATTGCACGGGGTGCGGTTTTATCGATAACGTATAAATTAGTAATTGTGGGAAACTTGTTAATGGCTCGTGAAAATTATCAGAGCGAGAATCGTATAAAAATATTTCTGCTTCTCTACGTATACCGATGGTTCACCGGTGTATACATAATTGTTATGGTAACTATAGGAAAGAAATCGGTTGAGTTTCCCAGGACAGCGCCGTCGAAATTGACAGCTGATTAGCGCGTACAGTCGTCGCACTCTCTCTCTTTCTCTCTCTCTTTATCTCTGTAGTGTGTCGTCCGTCGTTACTTAAATTGAGAGAGAGAAAAAACAGACGCCATAAAGCTACAGACGAGTCTCGACGCCGCGTCTAGAACGAGCGACGCTCTCATTATACGCGCGGGCATATAGTAAAATAAATATTCCTCTGTCGACTATTATCTTCTCCGCATATTCTCTCTTTCGAACTTTATGCGCTCTCTCTCTCTCTCTCTCTCTCTCTCTCTCTCTCTCTCTCTCTCTCTCTCTCTCTCTCTCTCTCTCTCTCTTCTCTCTCTCGGTAGATTACTTTTTTTTTGCTTTTTTAATGAAAGTGTTTTCGAATGTAGAAGTATCGTAGCGAAAGAAGGATAGCAAGCTTTTAAAGCGTCTTTTTTTTTAAATTTAGAATCTTTTGGAACACTTTTTATCATTATTTTTTCTCTTTTTTTATAGTTAAACCGAAAAGTTGTTACAAAAGAGAGACCAATTGGTATCTACATATACGCGACGAGGTAACGTTAATAAAGGCCTCTTCAACGTTCAGCAAGGATTTCAGAGGAGCAGCTTTTAAGTATAATATATAATAATATAACGCGAATGACGCTGTAGTTACAACTAAATTACTTTACACGACTGCGCGCGCGCATATGGTCGTGTAAATAACGTTGAAAAATACGCGAGATAATAATGTTAAAACGCAATAACCGTGTCTATATAATTATAATATAGAAATAAAATATGAAAACGCAAAGTGTCTTAATAATAATGATAGTTGTAATACAATGCAAGTGCGAGAACTATGTCGTTTATACCCCCTACCTACGATAGTAAAAATGATTTATAATTGAATCTTTATAAAAGTCGCGTGCGCCCCATCGCACGCACAAGCACATAATATTACGGACGCGCGCCATGCGTGATTAATTCAGTTTTTTCTTCTTCTTTTTACGTTTTCGTTCAGCAGAACAACGCATATATATGTGTTTAAACTCTGTCTTGTTGTTTGCGGATTTGCTCAAGGAAGAATATCGAGCAGTTTGCGTTTTTTCAGGGAAAGAGCGGCTGGATAATTAAAAGTCAGGAAGCAAGTATTATGTGGATTTATTATGCGAATGGCTCGATATTCTTCCTTGGACGTGTGTACATGTGTGTATGTGTAAGAAATTCGTTTACGAAATATGGTTCTGCATAAAAAATCGATTGATGTAATTTATTTTAAATGTATATGTCGATAAAAAAAAACTAAATGAGTTGAAAATACTAAAAATCACCCGACAAGTGTTTCACGCAGTAGTTTCTTATGAATTTTCCTATATAAAATCATTCAATAAATAAGTTTAATAGTAATAGAGAGATAACCAAAGTGATGGAACAGTTTTTTTTTTGTTATAGACGTCAGTTTCGATTTCACGATTGCACTAGCAAATGATCATCCTCTAACGAAAGAATCACAATCAAATAATTTATTGGCCATAGGCTTTAATATCTCGTTCTGCGTAAGAAAATATATATTCATTTATATCCTTATATTATTACACGATTTCTTTTTTCTTTTATTTACTTTTTTTTCTCTATTATTCTACTTAAGAAAATTTTATATACAGTATCAAAAACGCCATTCTAATATTTATATAAAATTTTCTCAGCTGAAAGTTTCTGTTTTCTCCATCTCTGCGGCGCGACTCACGCATCCTGTGCGGTTATAACTCTCCACACGTAAATTTTACAGCGAAGGTTCGTATATAATATAGGAAGTGCCACTTAAGCCTCTGTCGAGTTCACGCTATTTGCCGACGCTCTGTTTTACCGACAGCGTGGTCTATCGACATACCCACAAGCTTCCTATACACAGCATTGTAAAGGTAACGTGGGAAATGCGAAGCTAGATACAGTCGGTAACATAGAACGTCGGTAACAGCGCGACTCTTACCAACGTCTACGTGCAGGACTCTAAAACTTAGAACCACGTATAACCAACATATAACCTCTCTTGTACACCTCGGAGCGATAATTTTCCAGTGCAATCGCGAATCAGGACGCAAAAGTAGTAGTACGACGTTCAATTGAATAAACCGCGCTTCTCGTCATCTTCTAACCTTCCTCTCTTCTCTCTCTCTCTCTATCTCTTTACTGAAACTCGTCGTCGCTGCTCAGCAGCATCGTCTTCTCGTTGTAGTTCTGGGATATCGTGGCTACGCGCTGGTTGGAGATGTTGCGCCGCTGGGGCGGTGGTACCGGCATGTTCTGAGGATCGTCCGGGTCGAAGCTCGACACCCGCATGCCCCGCTGGCTCTTGGCGCCGCCACCTGTGTGACGCATAAGGTGCAGATAATAACCCAAGCGCGGGTCGTCAGCATCATGAGAGATCGCGTGGGAATTTTTGGTTCGTGCCATGCATATATTATGTAGGGGGGAAAGGGCGTTGCCAGAAGTGGTCAAGGTAACGACGAGGTTGTTTCGGAATTATGGTGGAAAGTTATAATAGAATTATGAAATTAAATAAAAGTTAAAATATCTGAAAGTAGGTAAAAATTTTGTGAATTTAAATATTTTTTAGATTTCAGTAGTGAACTTCGAACAAGTGTACTAAAACTGACGAAGATTTCCAGCGTATCTCCCTCTTTTTTCTAAAATTTATGCATTCAATCCAATTTTACTAAATTATTTTTTTTTTTAATTTTCTAAATAGGAGAAAACTCAATCAACAAATAGACGGTTTAATCTTATAGAGTGCGGAGAGAATCGTCAAAATTATATGTAGGTAGTAGATCATTTCTTCTCATCAACAAGTACAAAAACCAGGCACTTTCCAATTCTATTTCAACTTTATGACAAACCTAATAAATCTTTTATTTCATCAATCTCATCAACATTGCAATTTCTTATAAACCACAAGATTCTCAGAACATAGGTCTACATCGACTTATTAATTGCTTTCCAATCACAAATCATAAACTTTATAGTACAGTAATTTTCCGGGAAAAAAAAACGAAAAGCAAACCAAAGTAGCGAGTTGAACAACCTCATTCCTCCGCTGAAACTGAGGAAAAACAAAGCCATAACCCCGCGGCGTCGTCGTTACACTGTGCCCACTTCTGGCGAGCGTTATATAGGAGCACGCGCATCAATCGGCCTATACGCTTTATTATCGCGCGCGTGTGCGATAAAACGGCGCTCGATTTCATCGATCGGTCGGTGCGCCGCTACGACACTTCTTCCTCTCTCTCGCTCTCTCGTTTTATCTTAGCCGCGCAGAGTGAGAGACAATGGCCCGCCGATATATATATACGTTTCATCGCGAGGTGTCGTTATATATATGAGGTATCTGCTTTTTATAGGTGCGTTTCGTACCTGGTCTTTTGCTTTTTCGGAGGCTTTTTGGGAAATTTGATGCTTTATTGTTTGCGGTGACGCACGATTCTGATTTTCGTTGTGGTGAAATAGGTAAGAATGTATATTTGAGCTTGGATAATTACTTTATTAATTTAGGTGATAAATTGTTGTAAAAATTCTAATATAAATATAGCTGTTGGTGCTATTTGCCGTTACTTTGTGTTCAGCTAAAATTAGTAAAGTTGAAAAGATTTTAAGTCAAACAAATGCATAGTATAATATAATATTTTCAAGTTTTATTTTCATTGAAAGGTTTTTTTTATGTATTTCTTCATAAACAATAGGTAGTCGACTATTTTCCAGCTAATTCGCTTTACGTGCGCGTAAACTCATAGATAAAGCCTCTTTATTAGATCTAATCACGCTTTTTCATGTACGAAGTAATTATGAATGTTACTTTATACTTCTCGCGATAAGGTAGGTAATACACGTCACAGCGTCTAAGGCTTCTTTAAATTCGTAATTCAATACTTTTCAATTATCTTTATATTAATTGAACGCGGATGCAATAACACCAACTCAAATCAATACTTATTTCTTAATAAAGAGAAATACATAAAAATAACCCGTTTTTACGCCGTATTAAATTCATAATTGTTCATCCTTCAAGCTACCGACCCAGCGCGGTCGCGTGGGTGAACCGACGACACGCGATTACACAGACACACCGCGACAATGTCTCATTATTCGCGTGGGCACTTATCTACTCAGCCGCGACTCTATACACCCGTCATTGGAAGAAGTGTCGCTCCACGCTCGGCTCGCTCGCGCCAATCGACAAAACCTATATAATAGCTGCGAAGCGAGTGCTTTGTGTATATAGGTGTTGGTGTGCGAGCGAGAAAATCATCTCTATCGATCGTCCGTTATATAGACAGGTCAAAGCCAAAATATCATTCACTGTAGTAGTAGTAGTAGTAGTAGTAGTAGTATCGTGTATACATGCATAATATACATGAAAAAAGGCACGCATTGCGCGTGGATACACGTGGCCGTTGTTCGGCAATCGATGTCGCAAATCTGGGGTATACTTTTTAATCATGCAGAAAATCGATGCAGCTGGCGCGCGCTATCGAGAGAGGCGAATGGATTAAACGACTGCTATTATTGTTTGTACAAAGCACTGCGCTTTCCTCAGCGGCATGATATGGCTTAAGCCGAAGGTATTTGTTTGTGTGTATATTTATGTAGCGTATTACAGAATATAATAATAATAATAATGAATGTATAATATAAAAAAGAAAAAGAGAAAAAATGATGATGAGTTGACGCGGTCGCGTATATATTTACTTTTCATGCAGTAGCGGAGAAAAATCTTATGCCGCGGTATATTTTCTTTCGCTGCCGGGAGCTTGGCAAGGAATCGCTATGGAGTATTTATCCGTGGCAAGAATTTTCATTACACTGGGAGAAAAATATAACAATGTTTGCTTAATTACAAGAGCGGAAAAAAGTGAGCTGGTAATACTTCGGCCTTAGTATACCAAATTATCTATTAGTTGAAGTGTATTCACTTGAAACTATAGCATATTTTTTTCATAATATTAATGGTAAAATACTTGAAAAAGATTTTTTAAATCTATAATTCAGATGATAATTCTTTACTTTATAAAAAATACATATTTACTTGGTCAAAGAAATTTATTGTTAATTCGAGAAAACAATTATCCGCATCAAATAAAATGCTCAGTGCCATTTTAATTTCCGTACACAACTGTATTTCATAAATATTCCGATTCAATTAGAGATAATGTATATTACCTTCTTCCCACTACGACTTATCAACTATACCCGCACACTAACAACAAAATACCACCACAACCCTACATCCCACCATTCCAGCACGATTCCTCCCAGTACAATGAAGAAAAAAAAACAGCCACCGTCTTATCAAATCGCTCCTAGCTATACTTTTTTATAAGAAACCGCGGCGGAAGAAAATTCCTCTGACCTGGCATTGAGCGCACGCGCGCTCGCGTCAATATTTTTCTCCGCGAGGCTAGCTTAGTATACAGTATGAGGGAAAAATTCATAGATTCAAGCTGGCAAGTACAAGTAAATAAGAATATATATATATATAAATGTACGTATATATGTATAACATAACGTGCAGGAGACATTGACCTAGAAAACAGAGTACGCAACACTCTGGGCTCTCGGTCTTCGCAGCATTCGAGGCAAACGCACATCACACATACGCACGCATGCCGCAGTTATAACGGGGGTTCGTTCATCACAGAATAGTTGTACAGGGTGACATTAATCAGGCTAGGAAGAAAAAGTAGTAGTAGTATTAAGGGTAAATAAATGAATGGGAGGTTCGGGTTTGTTGCTCAGAGATGAATGTGTTTTGGATGATTAAGAAAGACTCTCGATGTTTTTAACGCTGATTTTATGTATTTTTTTTATTGATTTTGGACACAGAAAATTTTTTATTGAAAAGCTTGTTTTTTTTTTATTCATACATTGTACACACGTTACTCTGTGCTTCTTTTGTCACTCACTTTCTCACTTTTTATCGTTAATTTGTAAAATTATCTCTTTTTTCTTGTATTTAAGGTTAAAGTATTTAAGTACGTAAATAATGTTATGTGCTTAAGAACTATTTGTATATTACACACTAGTAAGGCTCGTCAAGGAGTAACTTCACAGTAAAAATTACTTAGGAATCGAATTTTGCAATCCGATTGTGTGTTGTACTGTATTGTTGCGGTACGACCGCCTTTTTTCCTTCGTTTTAAACGCGATAAACTTGTTTTTATAAACTATAATTTATACAAAACAATACTGTCTTTATCATTACACTAGAATTAATACTACATGACAATTTTATCTGTTATTATAGAATAACTTAGTGAAAATAATAATAATAATGTCAACATCTTTCTCGTAAAATCTGAAAACCAGCGAAATTTCGAAGCTAAACTATAAGCTATTCATAATAACAAATCAAACGAGGGAAACGAGAAACTATATATATGACATACAAACGTACAAAAGGATAGACATGCCTTAAAACGAGAAAAGGGAAGAGCTACCACAATGCTAGCATATGTAGGGTAGGTATGTGAAAATTCAATTCGCGAGTAACTTTTACCGTTGCGCCTCCTCACCCGGTATTTTCTATATATAAACAATTGCATCGTTCGTAAATATCTTAAGTAAATCGTGCCCGACTCTCGTTGTATATATATAAATCAATAGGTAAGAAAAAAAAGTTGTAGTTGAAGTACTTAGGTATAAACAAAATTAAGTGTTACACATCATGAATACCCTGCATGCTCCCGAGGCACATAATATGCGGGTGCGAAATATCCTCGGGCAAAGAATCTCATCGACACATGTATATTATTATATATACTTGTAATATGTTTCCTCGACGACACCACTTTCTTTCTCGAAAATTCGCTACACTGCTTTATAATGTCTCTCCCTCTCTCTCTTTTTTCTGTCACCCCTTTCACTGCCTGTGTGTGTGTTTTTTTTCTCTACTCTCGAGTCTCCGTGTAATATGCATGCGTGTGTGAGTGTGTATAAACGTCTCTCTCATTCCTCTACTCAAACACACACGCATACGCTGTATACGATAGTAGCGTCCAAGGGGGAGAGAGCGAGATAGAAGAAGAAGTCGTCGTCGCCGGCCGACGTGCGTTGAAAGAAAAACGTATTCGCGCGAACGCCCTCGAGGCGACTCGGCGCTCTCACAGCTTTTCGTACGGCATGTTGGTATTGACGTCTGAAAAAATATCAAAAAAATTGTTTCCACTGCTGGCAGCACCTCGTTCACTTTCTTCTTTTTTTTAACCCCTGCCCCTATCTCGAATACTCTTAATGGTCATTGAGCTTGCTTTGGTCTTACTCGCAGGTAGGTGAGGGAGGCTCTTTTGATTTTTAGTTTGTTATTATTGCGCGTTGGAGTCGTGAATTGTAACATTGATTGCTCGCGACCGCTCGACTGTGGCCCCCTCGTAGAGCGTGCGGCTGGCTATTCTTGACGTAAAGGGCTATTACTGAGAAGTTTTTTTTTTTAATATTGTGTAATGTTGACGTAAGAACTATACGTTTTTTTTTTGTTAATTTTAATGTAAATATTATATAATTTACTTCGTTTCGTACAAGCTTATAGCACGGATAAGGTTTTTACAAACAATAATTAATATTTATCACTCTTTTATTACAAAAGTGTTGTAAACAAGGCTTTGAAATGATCTCGTTTAGCCTTTTACTTTTCTCCTACAACTGTAATCGTTCAAGTAAACAAAATTTTCAATAAATTTCTTTCAAAAAGCTTTCTAATAATTGAATCACAAGTAATCAGAAAGTTTAATTAGTGGCAGAAGTTTCCTGGGATATATCCGCCACGTAACGGAAGTTTATTGCATCAATAAACGTCAAAGTCAAATTAAATATAAACACGTGATTTAATCAAAAAAGTTCAAGGAAACGCCAGAGCACTTCATTACAGTGACAAATTAAATCAAATCTCTAATTAAAATTCATATATATTTACGCGTACAAAATTAACCGACACTAACATATCACTTAATCGTACGCGCAATTAGCTATAATGCATTATGCAACGAAAAGAGTCTATATATCTCTGCCTCGGCAAACATCCGGGAGACTCCAGCGTGAGTGTGACATGCCAGAAAACTTCGGTGCACCCGCGCGCGGCCCGTTATTATACGTCAAAAATAAACGCAGCCGCAGCACAGCATCGGTGCGCGAGCGCGCGCCTCTTCCTCCTCCTATATATATATACTTCACATGTACATATCACGCGTGTTATATGTGCGACTCGGTGATGGCGAACGAGAAAGCGTGAGCCTCGTCGTATACAAAATTATACTCCTCAATCGTGTGTGTATGTGCGTGTGAGTGTATAGGTGTGGGTTTATGTGAGAGTGGATATGAGCGATGAGCTATATAATCCCATATTGTGCAGTCGTTAATGCGTGAATTAGTCTATAACCGTGCGCAGTAGTGTTACAGTGAAGCTATATATAAACATATTGCATCGGACAAAAAGGATGATTAATTTAAAAAAAAAAGTAATAATAATAACAACCAAAAAATTCAAAAGACAAAAACTGTACATGTTGCAGGAATTAAATGCGCATGCTACACCGATACATAACGAACGTGTAATACGTGCTCAAAACGGACGGTCGAACGAACTCGGTATGATGGATGAGGCCAAAAATAATGATGATAATATAACAAGGAAAATGTGCAGCGCTGCGAATATCGGCTTTTTCGTTTTTCTCGTGTTTGTAAACAATATGCGCACAGGCAGCGAGGCACACGCACGTTGGCAATGAAGTCGTTAGCGACGTTTTCGAAACTTTCGTTATTGGAATTATGTGTACACAACCTCTCTATCTACCGAATTGTGCAAGGTATTCGGAAAATATTCTAATCAAAACTTCAACCTCTCGTAACGAGAATATTGCAAAAAAAAGTGCACTCACTGTGGAATTCGCGTAACGAGAGAGCGATTGCTATGTAACACAGCAGTGTTCGTAAATCGGTTAAAAATATTTTTTTACACCTCCGAAAAATTCGACTTCATGTGCCAACGAGCGCGCGCTTATATACGCGCATACGTATTATGTATATATAAAACAACAAGGCAAGGCAAGGCAAGTCTCGTAAACCAGGGAAACGTATGGGAGATTGTCGACTTACCGGAACTGTACTGCGTGTACTGCTGGTACTGCGGATGGAAGTTGTGGATGGCGTCGGTCATGATGTCCTTCGGATTCATTGTTTCCTAGAACAAAAATCATCATCGTTACGTTACATATATGCGGCGATCCAATTTACCCGCGCTGGCTCATTCAAGCGTTCTGCGCGCGGTTACGTAAGGATTCTCCCGCGCGCGCCCGGAGGAAATTTACTTACGCGGATTAACTAACCGCGGAGAAAATGTGACGCGCGGAGAGGGAAATTCGATACGCCCGAGCGGCTCTCGCACACAGTGTCAATGACTCTCTGTTAACGTAATTTCGTTCCGGTTTTGCGACTTGTAGGTCTCTAGTCTATTATAAGAATATCGCGTTACCAGAGTATCGAGTTCTCGAGTTAATCGGGGAATCGTATCATCGTATCTTATACAGAGCCGTGCGTGTACGTACGGAGTGACTCAAGCCGATAATGACCGCAAAGCTTCTTCGATAGTTTGGAGGCCGTTGAGGCGTACCGACACTTGCGCCGACTTCGATTTGAGTTTAACTACTTGGTGTAGTCGCGTGAGAAGCGTGTTGTATCATTTTTTTTCTTCTTCTTTAATTACGCGCGCTGGTATAAATAAACGTCAATTAAAATCTAATTTTCAAAAGCATAAATATGTTCATTCACATACATATCTGACGCATTAGTTTACCACTCTGTATAATGCTATGTACACTGCGATCAACTTATTCTTAAAAACATTTCATTCAGTATCTTCGTAAACTTCGACGCAAAAAGCGACGTATCTTCTTTGAGAAACAACATCGAGCCTCTGATAACCCCCCAAACCCATATTTACCAAACTTAGAACATTATTGACCAAGGGCGTATCACGCATGACTCTTTACCTTTCATCATCGCATGAAACTTATAATATACCTTGAGGCTGCTGCTGATGCTCTGCATGGTGACACTGCGTCCGCGCGAATCTGTCGTACAGCCGGCGGCGTAGACCTGGTAGGGGAAGGCATAGCGCAGCGCTATCGCGGCGAACAGCATCTCGATGCAGATGAGGAAGTTCTGGTAACCGGCAGATACCGTACCAGCTGAGGTTGGCTGGCCTTCGTTTATCACCGGTGATATCACGTTCGCTTTCTCCAGCACGGCCAGCAGAACGCCTGTAAGGGAGACACAGAGGGTTTTTTTAATGATTATTTTAATGTTTTACAGTGTAATGTGGTGTCGAGGTGATGATTTTTGGGTGTAATTTGTAATGTTAATCATTTTTTTTGCGCAGTATGTGTTAAATTAATATGTTTGTATTTACCTGCGCAAATATAGATTACGCGTAATTTATCTACGTTTAATAAAATTGACATAACTTGATTCGATAGATAATGGATACGTGTCGGTTTGAATAAACAATTAAGATTCATTTTATCTGAAGTCAACAAAATGTTGTAGAAACGTTTGAAGTATATGTACGCCTTCATTTTATAAATAGAAACTAGCGAGATTTAACGGTCTTTTACAACAGGATGTGTTTTGCGCGTTTACCGTAAGGAAGTATGTCAAAAAGTGGATAAATTCCATGTATGGGAAAGTAACGATTTTGCAATTTTTTTCGTACATTTGAATTTCATATTATATTTGAAAGTTATTTATTTTATAGTTTTCGCTCTACATATCCTGAAAATATACTTGAAAGTAATTTGAGGATCTTTAATTGTAATATATAGGTAGCTTTCTTTTAAAATATTCCATCTTTTTTTTTCATTTCAGATACATTCTAGAGCAGAAAACAGAATATCAGCATTTTGCCAAATCTAATTTTTCCACAATCAATAGAATAGCTGTGTAATTGGTACATTAATTACGATAACTTAATCAAAAATAGGCAAAAAAATATGCCCGCACCAAAACAATCTCTTTAAACAGGATGCTGAGCACGTTTATAATTATCGCATACTTCTCGACACACTCGCAATTTTCGTCATTATTCTCGAATTTTCAATATTCAACAATCGCCACCGTCGTTTACCCTTTTCAAAATTATTGCAAACAATGAGCGACCGGAGCCGTTAACGAGAACGAAAAATTTCACAACAATGCCCAACATTTCCTCCAGGGAGAGGACAGAATCGAGAGAGATACGGACACTCGATTAATCAGTATACGTCACATAAGCTTGCGAATTGAAAGGCTATAACGAGATTGATTGGAGTTTGTTTATTTTTGTTTTTCAACAATAAGTTGTAATTTTGTACGCGTTCGATATGGCGAATTTCGAGAGGAAGTAGTGAAGGAGATATATTATATACATTCATACGACGAAGACTATATCTCTTTCTGGAACCGTCGATTACACGACGATAAGGCGACGACAGAGAGTCGCCTGATAAATAATGCAATATTAGACATGATTTAATATGTCGAATGAGCTCAAGTGATCGTGTCGTATGAGCATTTTGGGATTAAATTTGTTCACTTGTCGTAAAGATTATACCGGAGAATATTTGTATGCAATTAATGTAAAAGTGAAATCCGTCCGCGAGATGTATTACGTGTTCCGTTAAGAAAAAAAAACGAAAAGCCGGGACTGTTTTTCTCGGATCCGCCGCTCTAAAACTACTTTCTCCTACGAATAAAGGAATCAATTTTTTTCCACTCGCATTCCCGCGCGTGAGAGCAAAAATCCAGATTGGAAAAGTAGATTTTCAAGGCAAGTGAGATCTCACACGTTTATTTTGGACGCCCTGTCCCCGAATTGAGAAATTAAGGTTGTCGCGATTCTTTGTTAAAAATGTTGCCGTCAATTTGCTATATTGTGCATATCCATTGATTGTTAATTGTTTGTAGATCAATACGAGATGGGGATATTTTTTGCGGCTGTAACAAGCGTGTTTGTCGCGCCTCGATATTTATACTAGGTCAAGGATGATTGTTTCGGGACAGACGGGTGTACATACTTTCTCTTTTTTAATGCTACGAAAACAATAGTAGTGTCAGAAAAATGCATCCCATTCACAGCTGTTTTAGAATTCCAGCGCACAAGCTGTATTCGTTTATAAGTGGAACAAGTTCGAGCTGATAAGGGGCGGATGCCTACTTATGCATTGCTATAGTCCCTTATTTTATTATAATTGAAAACTTGTTTTCACGCAAAGCGCAAACTTTTATCTTGGAAATGTAATGCTAGCACAGAAGATTATTTTTCCGCGAAGATGATGCATATGCTTGAAGTTACTTGATACTTTTTTTTCATTTAATATGCTTCACTGGAAGCAGGCATAATGTTATGAAAGCATGGATATAATGTTAACACGTTCTTTGAATTTTCGGAATAGTTTCAGCAACTTTTCGTTATGTTATCTTGATGTAATAAAGAAATTCTTTACCATATGTTTCTTTTACATGAGAACTTGGGTGATGTCTTCGTTTGTTTTGTGTATGTGTTAAGAGTAAAAAATGCTAAACATACCTTGCCAGAAGGAGAAGAAAATGACACTCTTGACAGTGCAGAACTTCAGAACAGGATCGAACGGAGTTAGCAGGTCCTTAGTGGCAAAGTAGAAGAGAAACAGTCCATAAAGCGCTAGGGTGACGCTAATATTGTAAATGCAGGTTATGTATAAGTATCCGCCATCTGGAGACCAGTCACCATCCCTGTAGTGGCCAAAGGCTTGCAGGAAAATAATGACAAAGGCCATGAGTGGCTTCACCAGGCAGAACTGTAGCGTAGCCTGCTTGCAGAATCTCAAGAAGCCAATGGTGTAGGTCTTGCCAGACAGGCAATACGTTCCATAGAGACAGCTGGAGCGTATGGGCTTGCCCCTGATCTCAGACATGATATTCCCTTCGCCTCCCAGGTACTCATAGCACAGGGAAAGGAAATTGTAGATGACAAAGGCTTCATAACAGTCCCGTACCGTGAAGAAGTACACATAGTAACTGTCATTGTTGAAGAACAGTAAGGATATCCAGGAGTATGTGGCATATATGGGCACAATAAAGAGTATCCTCACTATCCATCTCTGCTCAGCAGTGTTCGTGTACCACCTCAGGTGCTGGTAGATTTGTTGACAGCTGATGAATAGGGCAGCGCATACAAAGGCACCTGCAATACCTGTAACATAAAATTGTTTAATTAAATATCTTAGATTCATCTACTACATATTATATATTTAATTTATCAAGTAATGTTTTGTATGTAAATATTAACAATAACAATATCTTTATGACTTATAATTTTAATAAAATTTTGATATTTAAACTTAATTTGGCTTTAAAGACCATTTCAAACTATTTATTTAAATTAACCCTTCTAGTAAGTTTCTACTAAAGCTAACCTTTTGCTGCTTGAGTTTGTAGGAATATAGGAGATACTTCCTCATCATGCTTGGGAGTGTCAACCACAATTTTTGCTATACTATTTGCCATTATAGAGGAGGCATTGATAATAGAAGCTGTAGATGAATCCACTGGAGCCTCACTGCTACTCATTTTTGCTTAGTCTGAAATTTAAAAAATAAAACATTTTATAAGTTTATAAATGTCAAAATAATTAAAAAAATAATACCAAAAATAAAAAGTGACATAACTGGAAGAAAGTGTCAGATTACTGTAATCCTAACAACTTCCAAACCAGATAATATTTAGAAAAGTGAGGTATGTGTATCTTGACTCAGGAGTGTTTGTGTAACATGAGTTATAAAGTAACTTGAAAATGAAGTCTTTTTTTGGTACTTTTTAATTTTAATTGTTTCATTATGTTTCTCAAAAAGTACAATTTTAAAGGCAGATTACAAGCATCATTAGAACTGTATAGCTAATGAAATCATTTAGAATTTTCTTATAACTTCTCTCACATTTTATAATACTTACAAAAAAATATGACTTGTTAATAGAATTATCTTAGAAAAAATATGACTCATGAACATTGTGAAACAATTTCATTTAATTTTATAGCCTTGATATAACTCACAACACAGTGGTGTATTTCTGACAATAACAATATCTTTAGTGATAATATTTATCAATTAAGCAAATATTTGCAAAAAATGAGATTGCAAAAAATTGATTTCAGTTTTATGAAACTTCATTTGTGAATTTCTGGAAATTTATGTAACTTGGTAACCACAGTCAGAATCAACAGTTTAACTCAAAATCATAGGATCTGTTTGCACATCTCCAAATAGTAAGCTATTTTGCATGAGTAATTTTTTTCTGAAAATCAAGTCCTGAAGCTTGAATTACATTCAGGTAATAACAAATAGAAATAACAATAAAATCCCCCTAAGTGTGTACAATTTTAACAATTTAATCAAGCTTAAACAAAAAATATAACTTTAATTATTACTCACTTAATATATTTACAATGATTGCTGATCTTTCAAAGTAATTCAAGTTACAAAAACCATTAAAATATTGAGCAAAATCTTCGAATAGTATGTGATGATTTCTTTAATCAATAACAAAGGTTTAAAAATACGCTACCACATCTACAAATTACGGAGCACCTTTTAATTCCCTCATTGAAATTAAATTATTCAACCAATTAAGCACCGATCCAAAGTTCCCATGATTTATAAAACAAACACACCAGCTGTACACGAGTCATTCCAAAGCAGAGACTACAAATGTTCCATATTTGCCACTGATGTTAACATAATTTTCAATCGAGCCACCGCATTAACATACATTTTGCATTCACAATGACCCAGACGCGCATGACTACCAGACAAAAGCCTCCACGCGCACAACTCCCAATGGCCCTGCGAGTGGTGGTCTTCCCTGTCAGACTCCAAACAGCTGTCAGACAGAGCCTGCGGAGCAGCACAGAACACAACACACCTGACACCCTTGACTAAAAGAGAGAGAGAGCGCGCGGTTGGGAAAGTGGCGCTTTCCCAATGCAAACATCACACAGCTCTCTGTGCGAGAGAGCGAGCGAGTGAGCCGCGCAATAATCGATATGCCGTCTCCGTCTCTCTCTCTGTCCCTCGCATATACGCGCGCGCCCTTATCTCTGACACGCACCTGCGAGAGCTCTCATCCGTGCGAATCGCGCGCGATGGGACGCTGCTGCCGATGTGTATGTACATTATGTATGTATACAGCAGAGAACAGCACAGAGCGTCCGCGCGAGAGCGTTGTAGAAGGTAAAAGGCGCAAAACGTCATGGAATCCGCTCTCTTTTTACGCTCTGGCCTCCTCCTGCTCCTCCCCCTCCTCCCGCACGCTCTTCTCTCTATCCCGCTAGCCCGCTACACAACGATATATATATACCTGCCTATATAGCTGGCTGGCTAGCTAGCGCGGAACGACTCTTTTTTCTCTATCATTTTCTCTCTCCCTCTTTCGCATACAGATATCACACACATCACGCACTTTTACCTGCGTCTCTCTCGCTCGCTCTCAAGAATTCCAGCGAAGGTCGTATCCTTCCTCTCTTTTGTTCTCCGCCTTCTTTCGTGCTGTTTCGCTCCCCGTGGAAGACGCGCGCGCTGCTATCCTGGTGACGAGGGTAGGCCTTCCTCAGCCGACATTTCGCGGCATCGCACAGAGGACACACACCACCACACACACAACACTCACTATATGTAGATGTGTGTATATATAAAACACGTCTCGGCGCACTATAATGGTTAAAGGGACGCAGCGCTGCAGCCTCGTTCTTCTTTCCTAGCGTGCGCGCTGGCGGCAAGTGACTACTTACTGGGGACTGACGTAGTCGCCTCGCGAGTCGCGCGGTGGTTCGCCTTGTCCGCTCTCCTCGCTGTGTGTGCGTGCAGCAGTGCTCGCGCGACGACGTCTCTTGTCCGTCTATCTGTCCTTGTTCAGCGCGTATATAGAGCCGGAGAGAGATGCCCGTCCGTCCCCTTCTATTATACACGAGGAGAAGGAGGAGGAGGAGTAGTTGATATAGTCGCTATATTTAGTGGAGCGAGAGTGGATGGATAAGTGTGTATGTATGTGTGTACGTAGGGCAAGCTGTGGGAGAAGTTTGTATGCAAGGCTGTCAGATTACGCGGTGCGCATACAGCGATGTGACGGTATGCGAGTCGCAAGTGTTTCTGGAATGCGTGGGTGGATGTCGGCGCGATTTCGGGATTTCCATCAGGTATGCCGTTGGCACGTCATACACGAGGCGAAATTGTTATCGGCGCCCTTGTTCTGAACAGTAGATGATCAATATTAGCTTTAAGATGAATGGAAAAATATTCAATTATTATTAATTGCAAAGGAATAGCATTATTATGTTCTAAGCTTTTTAATGAACTTTGGCGTCTTATTACTGCTGTACTAATAAGATTTGATATGCTTCAAAGTGATGCACAATTTTATAGCATTACAGAGGGCAAAAATACTATTTAAATAATTTATTTGTTTTACAAAAAAAATAATAATTCTGCCATGTTCTGCAAGCTCTTCGCGCGCGCCATAATTCGAAAAATTGACCTGTAACATTACCGTCACGCTTCGCGTCCACTTTTGTCACAAAGCGGTCGTTGTAACATTACACATCATGACAATACTTGTTTACATCGCGGGCTTGCATGTGGTAGGCATTTTTACGTGCGCTCACATACGTGCACACGCCACTCGCTCGATTATACATATACCTATATCACGCATTGACGTAAGTACCAAGTACACGCAGCGAACACACTGATGCGACTCTTTTTTTTCTTTGTCTAATCTCTCAGAGCTAGAGGCCTAAATCGCGCGTGTCTAGACTCTATCCCTTCATTACTGACGTTTCCCATCTCTCTCTAGCTTGTCCTAGCGTTTTATGAGTCAACACACGAGTGTTTCGGAGTAGCGTCTGCGCCTTCGCTGCAACAACGATCCCTCTGTCAAGAGAGAAAGAGAGAGAGAGAGAGAGAGAGAGAGAAAGACAGCAAAGCGCAAAAAAGGAAGAGAGGATCGCGGTTCTGCAGTATCAAGGCGTGACTCAAATGGGGTGCTGCTGAAAGCTTGGCCGTGGATGCTTTAAAGGGACGACAAGACGACACGTGCTTCACACATTCGTCTGCTATCGCTGAGTGAAATGTGAAAAGTGGAAGTACTATTTCTCAGACTGCCTTCTTTCTTTCTTCCTCTCCTTTGAGTGAGAGACTGGGTCTCTTATCGGTCCACACAGACAGCTTATCTGCCTGACACAGCAGAGTGAGAGTCAGCGAATATGGCTCTTGTTTACATCGATGGCAATGATCCATGGTAATAAGTGCTCTTCTGCAGATGAGATTGCATGTTTTTTGCTTGCCTTTTAATGACCATTCTCTGTGTTCATTAGGCTCTTCGAGTATGAGGCCTGTGATAACTTGTCCAGGGAGATTATGGAGCAGCTGACGTTGAGAGATCGCGAGCCAAGGTCCTCACAGGCTTTTGCCAGTTTGTCAGCTAACATTCGAATGAGGCTGAAGCAGTACAGTACGCAAGTGAAGGAACTGAAGATAAAAGTCAATGAGGCTCGCAGACAACGCATAATGTATCCTTGGAAGTTTATTAATCTTAAATATTCTTATCTACGAGAAAATGGGTTGTGTTCTGGTAATGTGATTGATTGCTCTTTATACTTTATATCACAAATTTAAGTATGGATTTACAATAATATTCAATATTACAATAACAATATTCAGAAGATTCACTGTATAATCAAAAAGCTAAACATATTTCTATTGTTGTAATGTTTCCAGTATTGAAACCATTTAATATTTTATATCAGTATACTGCTTGACTCATCCACTGATTATCTATTTACTATTCTAATCAATTTCTGATTCACAAAATTCTAAAACCTCGAAAACAGGAGATACCACTAAATTAATTGTACTAAAAGAGCTGTCAACCAGAACAATGTCACTCTCGCATGTACGTCGTATATTGATTACACTGCACAACCTAATTTTCTCCTTACATCAACAACGAAAATAAAAAAAAAATACCAGTACGGAGGAGGAAGCGGAACGTAGGACGCGAAAAGTGGAACTGCTTCAGAGCAAGGATATTCAGATTCTGCGGCTGTACGAGGCGAAGACGAGCGACCTGGCGCAGTCACGCACCCGTCTTATGGGCGGCCCGACGACCTCGGCCTTCGCCGATGGCGGCACGACCAGCTGGGGCCTCGACGACGAAGACGACGGTGACGAAGTCAAGCTCATCGACGCCCACGTCACCGTCGAGGATCTCAGACGCGAGAAGCAACAGCTGCTTAATGGTGAGGGGATAAAATTATTACAAAATATTGTTATCGTAGTTTCGTAATTCTTGTCTGTATGAGATAGGTATGACTGGGAAGTTCGTGCTTCGTCATGCAAGTTTTGGATATAGTGTTGTTTATTTGTGTTTTTGTGTTTTGCAGAACAAGAGGAGGGCTTAGAACAATTATCTAAAATTATTTCGCGACAAAAGCAACTTGCCCAGACAATGAATAACGAAGTAGATAATCAGAATGGTGAGTAAACATTAGGATTATTATTTGTTGACTTTACACATAATCGCTACTTAATTACTAAAACGAATTTTTTTGTCGTAGAAATTATCGACGACTTAGTGGACCATGTAGATAGGACAGACGATCGGCTGGTAGACGGCACGAGAGCGATCCGAACAGTCAGTCAAAAAAGTCGAGTCTGGCCGTACTGGATCGCCATTATTCTCCTCTTCATCACCATTATCGCAATCGCTCTAGCTTGATAACTCGCTAGAGAATACACCGAACGTTCGCGTGTACATTTTTTACGTTTACAAGTTGTTATTTCTATTTAAGGTAGGCTCGTAAGGATATAGCACACTAAACACATCTCATGCTGCATTTCGTTATGTACTGCGTTTATCTGTGATCATTGTAATCCTTGCGCGAGAAATTTTGTAAATACAGATGTTACTGCTATACGATTATGAATATATGTGTATAGCGAATCATGTTAGCGATGCAATAGAGAAAAGAAAGGTGGAACATGTGTGCAAATTAGTTTTCAATTTAGGTATCGAGGAACAAACTGTGAATGAAGTATTACTTATTTCTGCGACTATGCGAGTCTGTTTTGTGCAATCGCAAAAATGGTTAATTAAATAAAAGTTTTCTAAAAATTTATCATTAAAACAAAAACGGGAAACATCGTTTTATTATTTATATCTTTATAAACCTATATTTGTTTATAAAGTTTATAGCTTGGTTATTTTCAGAAATAATCATTTGTCTATTTTTTAAATTATTTATTGATACTAATAATTATGTAGCGACAAAATCAATAAGAAAATACAATTGGTTTTAAGAAAATCACAAAGTTTACATTAATGTAAAAATTTCTTATGACTGCAATTAAAAAATTAAGATATGAACAGAACCATGAAAGGATTAAAAAAAAAGAATTTAACCACTATTTTATACGTGTACGTTTTATATATTTACAATTTGTAATTTTACATAAACTAATCGATGACTTTAGCGTGTGTTCGCACACGATAATTGTACATACTATTAAACTGCTTTGTCAAAATAGTCCGATGCCTTCCCGCGACAATTACAACAGTAAGATCTTGCGTGTAAAATATTTTTGTAAATACAAATATATAACTCTATCGTAACTATCTCATCACTCAGAGCATGATCGCTTTCAATATCGCCCGTTCTAAAAGTAACAAAAGTCAAATAACGATCTGTTCTTTCTTTTTGGAACTAAAAAAATCTGGGGTTCAACAACTAGTTTAAATTGAAAACATAAAAATGTGCTCGCTCAAGCCAAGATTCCAATGTTTTATTTCAATATTCCAAATAAACTTATTTTCGTTTCAATTTATGCAACGAAAATAACTTTATCCAAAACACAAAGGCCTCAACATATGAACGTCATCTTAATTCAAATAAAAACATCGACTTCTATATGTTCTCCAGTGCACAATCATACGATCAATTAATTAATTCTCCTTCAACGTGGCTTTATTCTGACTCGACACTGATTTCGTGTGAAGGTCCAGGCTCTTGATGAAAGCTTTGAGGCTCGGGTCACGACCACGGAACCTCCTGAAGACCTCGCCTGCAGGCACGCTGCCGCCCAGCGCCAGAACCGTGTCCTTAAAGCGTTTGCCGATTTTGCGCTGGTAGTCCGGATCGTTCGCTTTGGTTTCCTGGAACGCGCTGTAAACGTCCGCCGCAAGCATTCTTGACCAGAGATCACTGAAAAGATTGAGAAAAGCGTTGTGTTTTAATTTTTGGGTAGAAGCATTTTTTTAAAACGTTAAAATTACAGATAAATTAAAAAACAAATTCAAAATTTTATAAATCTCGAGATATTTTGATTAAGAATTTATTATGTGTTTAAGTTTTCATTATTTGAAAATTTTAATTTAAAAATAATCATTTGGAATATTCAGTTGCCTTATTAACAATAATAAAAGTTTATTAGAAAAATTTATAAGTCACTGTATGATTATTTTTCAAGAATTCCTATTTTTTTCTATCTACTCATTCCCGAAATTCAATTTTACACCGCTATTTATTCTAATTCGCTACCTATTCAGATTTCCTCAAAAAATAATCATCTAAAATGATAAAAAAAAAACACCGGCTAAAATATGAAAATACATACCCGTAATACGTAGCACCAAGATTATCAACGAATAACGAGTCCCAGGAGCAGACGTGGGAATCTTTCTTGTCCTCCGGAAACACAAAGTGCTCCAACCATAATTTCTTCATGATCTTTTCCCATATTTTCATACTGAAAAATAAATACCATAATAATAAGCAGTTTGATAACAATAACATAAAAAAAGATTAAATTAAAAAATGTTTTAAACAATTTAAAAATTACTAACACTGAGTGCAACTCGAGGTCGAACTTGCTCAGGTACAGCTCTTTACAGGTATTAAACCCCGACATGTGTGTTCGCGCCAGGCGCAGGCTATTAATCATCTCGTCGTCGAGCGGTTCGCCCGTTTCAGAGTGACTGCTGATGCTCTTCAAGACCTCGGGCTCGTAGACGAAACACGCGAGTAAATGTTTACTTGTGCCTGTTGCGTCCCACTCGACGTTGGATAGGCCGGCGACCTCGGCTGATTTTACCCTTGTGAGCATCTGTTGGAGCAGGTGGCCAAACTAAAAAATGAAAGTGTTGAAAAATGAAAAAATTTATAAAAATTTTGATAAATTTGAAAGTACTTTTTAAAAATTATTATACTGTAGATAAGTAGAGATATATAGCATTGCTTGGAATAAGATAATTATTCTACAAAAAATTACATGTGCTACCATAGCGTGTGAAATTGAAGGAAACTTCGTTTTAATTTAAAAAGTGTTCCTGGAAGTACGTAATTGCAGAAGAGTGAAAGATAAAAATCAACTAATAAAAATGATGTAAACAAAAAAAAATCCTTAAACCTATGAAGTTAAAATAATTACATGGGATCATCCTTGATTCCCACTTTCAGAACTTTTCAAACGCCAAAAACGAAAACAAATTTAATAGAGGCTAACAATGCAACGTGCGTCACAAACCAGTCGATTATCTACGATTTTTACAAAATACCAGTATAACCAGTTACCTACTCTCCCCCTGAGAAAATTACACTTCTCCCTGCAATCACACTGCCCCAACAAAACCCCAAAAACTCACGTTCTCGAAGAGCGAGATAACGCCGGCGAAGGTGAGATGGGCTGGCCTGTCGTCCTTGCTCGGTGGTTTGAAGTCGAAGATGAGCGTGCTTAGGGGCTTGACGCCGCACACATCGCTCTTGTTGCGCATCATTATCACGTAGCCCGAGTTACGCGCAATCGAGAGCTTGTCCTTATGCCGGGTGTAGGGGTCGAAGTAAAAGCTGCCTACGGGCTCACTGGTCGATACATCCAGGTCGTAGACGTCGAAGAAGCGCACGTCGCGTTGCCAAACGTCCACCTTCTCGCGCTCGACAATGTTGACGTTGAAGAGACGATTGATGAGCTGGAATAGGCCATCCAGGACCTTGGGCAAGGGAAAGTATTGTTTCAGAGCTTCCTCGTCGAAGCTAAAAATTTTTAGAACAATAAAATGAGCTATTTTTGATAAAATGTAAGGGATTAGAATAATTTTTTTTTTTTAGTTACTTGTATATCGTTCGCTTTTGTTTTCTTGCCCAAAAATGTACGTCCCATTGTTGCAGTTTGCCTTCGAAACCTCGTTCTCTTGCGAAAGCTGTTAGCTCCTCGATTTCCTGGACTTGACGAGGAAATGCTGTGAAAAAATGAAATATTTTATTTTAAAAAAACTTTTGAATACAAAAATAAAAAAAAAAAATATTTTAAGTAGTATGTACCGGCTTCTCTAAGAGTTTCAAGGAACTTATAGACGTTTTCTAAACTTCCAGCCATTTTAGTTGTCATACTCATATCACAATAATTTTTGTAACCCATAAGCTTTGCCATTGTACACCTGTCAGCAGATATGCTATTCACATGTCCACTTGTTTGTTGTTCTTGGGGCCCATGCATAGAACACCTTAAAACATTGGCTTGCCAAAGGTTCCACCGTTCTCTCGCATCAGGACAAAATTCTATAAAACATTGATCATAATTAGATTTTTAAATATTGTTTTTAAACAAAAGTAGATATCGATAATATTACCAATTATGTGTATTACATACCTAAAAATGTTTGTACAACATATGGTTCCAGAGTGATAATCCAGGGTCCTGCATCATATTGTGCAGGATCAACTGCGACATATTTCAAAAAATCATCTGGGAAACCCTTCATTAGAGTTGCATCTGTGATTTTACGCTTAAATTGATTTGTTGCAAGCATAATCCTAATCCTAAATTCTTCACTTTTAGACCCTATTTCCCCTAACACATGACTCAAGTATTCCCTATCTTTTACTACAGTTACATCTATTCCGTTTAGTTTTCCCTCAAGAATGTACTTTTCTAAAATCCGTTTTTGCTCTTCTGTAAAACCTTTTGTGTCTTCACTCTGTTTTTTACATTCCTCATAAATAGTTTTACTATTGAACTTGTGATTGATAGCCGTCCATGCTCTTTTGTGAATGCTTAGGTAATATTTTGTTGGCATGAGAGACTGATTGCCAAAGTACAAGGCCTTTGAAATTCCCCATGTTGTTTGTAATGGAATTTCATTTTTTTCCATAGGTTCAAACACGTCTTTGAATACATCTATTTTACTTGGTGCTTCTAAAAATGAATTTTATAATAAATTGAAAATTATATTAATAACTTTACATATCGTAAACACATATTTGATATTACCATTTATTTCTGTTTCCACTGCTTTCACTCCTTGTTCAAATTCTAATGTTTGCTTTCCAATCGCTGCAATACATTTTTCTATTGTGATGCTATTAAACTCTGGAAGCATAGTATCCTCCTTAAGTAGAGGATTTTTTTCTGGCAAATCTTCACCAATTTCAGGAAGGCTAAAAATCATAGTCAAACAATTACTTGAGAGAATATTTTTCACTTGCTATAATTCTTACACAATAAAGTAAATAAAACTAATACTATATTTAAAAACAAGAAAATGATGCCAGAAATAATATAAGTGATGAAAATTGTTATGTAAGTATGACATCTCACTATATTTCAAAAACAAAAAAAAACATTTAAAAACCATCTAAAACATCCAAAAATCTTTAACAAATTACAAAATAGTTTAAAAATGGACTGCTTTATCTAAATAAAATAAATGTAGAATAATTTTAATATTACATTTAAATCTTCAATTAACTTGCAAAAACTTAACAAAAAAACATTTTATGATAATACAACTTTAATCAGCAAAATAAAAGATCAAAACTTAAAAGATAAAAAATTTGAAATCTTATGAACTGAATATAAAGAAAGTTAATTTGTCCTTTTGACCAAAAATTCAGGTAAACAAAACTATCAAAAACAACAATCACACTTTAAAACCCACCTATACACTCTTATCGTCATCTTACATCCCCACCTATCTACGAAACCCAACCCCCGACCCATATCCCACACTTCTAACCCCTCATCTTACCCCTGAACACCATTATACCATTATTGTCCCCAAAAATCCCCTGACAATGCGAGAACCCCCTTGAACTTGCAAAAAATTGCGTCGCGTGAATCGATACGCGAACCTAACCTCTCTCCTTGATACTCACAGTACATAGAAACCGCTGTCCAGCCGTTTGGGTGTCTTAAAAAGGCTCTTCTGCATGGAGAGGATCCTCCTGCCGCACATAAGGGCTGCCATCGTGATTAGTGTGTTTATTTTCTTATTTCTTTAATCTTTCAACTGCGATCGTTCGGAGACATCGTCGTGATCCAGTCGCTCATCGCGGAGACGACTATAAGAGTAAGTATATAGATATAGTTTCCTAAGCCGCCATTGGTATGTAGTGAGGTCGGACCCTATATACATATTGCCGGCGTTTCGACGATGATGATAGGTATACCTAATAGCTGACGGTCCGGAGACTATGCGGATTTTTTGGGTTTGCGACGGTAAGTCCGCGGCGATTGTTGCACCTGAGCGCGGAACAATAGAAGGTGCAGGTTTTTTTGTAGTAATGCTTAAGTATAATACATAAATAGAGGATGACTGATAGTGACAGATGTGTGGGATATCTAGCTGTAGGATAACTGTGAAAAAGTAAAAGATTGCGATATATATTGCAATTGCATGTTGTGCAGAGCTAATTGTGAGGGTGTGTGCACTGGGCATATACGTTTATCTGCAACATAAATATATATTTATCGAATACTTGCATTGTATTCATTATTCATTTGTTTTTCCATATTTACACGTGCATTTTTTCCAACTAATGTATGCGCATACGTGCGTACCTACGCAGTTTTGAATATCATACATTTTTATCGATTATATTAATATTATATATATAATAACTATATACATAAATTTTGTATAATCTAATTTAAGTAATAGTTCAGTATTTCGCGATATATACTGATATAATAATTTGGATTTTTTAAATCTTCAGATAGGTATAACGAAATAGTAATGTCAAAATAAACGATAAAAAAAAATGCTTGTGACATACAATCATTGTAATTATAAAATAAAAAAAAATATTTTCATAATTGTTGAAACGTTTGAAAATTCAACATTCAAACTTCTGGATGATAGAAAACTCCTCTCGAAATATTATTTAGTTGAGAGGGGAAAAATCCTTTTCGATATAAAAATAATCAAGCTATTATTATGTCGATATTCACAAAAAATTGCTCCTAACTTACCAGCAAAAACGATCACGAAAAAAAAGTTGAAGCACATCTCAGACATCTGGTTTTTCTTATTCTACAATATAATGCACAAAAAAAGTGTTGAACATAGAAAATTGGCATAGTGTTTTTCAGAAAGCTGCATTTCATTTTTCTTATGGAAATTTAACATGGGAAAAATGGACGAAAAGTAGTCACTGATGATTAATAACCAACAATAAGAGCTTCAATTTGTGATGAGAATCTTTAAAATCGGCAATTCGGCGCAAAGTTACGTACAATGAACAAAACTGTTTGAATTAGTGGATTCGGAAAAAATCGCTCATTTTTGATCATTTTTCGCGATTTTCAAATGTACGTAACTTTGCACCGAATTGACCGATTTGAACGATTCTCATCTCAAATTAAAGCTCTTTTCGTTTACTTTAATTGCTTCTTTAATGAATATTTGTTGTTACCTTTAATAGCTTGTTATTGGTTAAATAAGAAAAATAAAATGCAGCTTTCTGAAAATTATATTAGTTATAAAATAAGAAAAACCAATTGTCAGAGTTGTGCTTCAACTTTTTTTTTCGTCGTTTTTGCGGACAAGTTTTTTTTTTTTTTTTTTTTTTTTTTTGTTTTTTTTTTGTTTTTTTTTTTTATAAACAGAACAGTAAAAGTAGGTAGAGAATTGATAATAAAAATACTCAAAATTTGAGTAACGTCCACTGCGGCTTCGTTCATATCAGACATTTTAACAAACTTTAAAAATTGTTCAAATCTTTTTTACTATATCATTTTCCTTAACTAATAAATAGATGTCTATGTGTCATTTTGTGTAGTGAATTAAAAGTGTGTAAGTGGGTATAATTTTATAAGTATTTATTTCTTGATTGGAAAAATATATTTTACAATCATAATTATAACAAAATAAAAGTACATTTTTATCGTTTACATATAGTTTTTTGATTTTTTACTTTGATATACATCTTTTCGACATTTATAAAAATATATCAAACACTTCCTAACATTTGAAACCGATATGTTCATGCATTGGAAGACACGAGAACATTATTCATTCTGTACATTATACTTCATTTCTATGCAATGCACCTACTTACAATATTTTTAACAATTTTAAGTCATCTATTTGATTAAAACTATGTTTCACTATTTTCAATTAAGTATCATAAAAGTTCGATAGATCATTGTTTTAAACATTCTATAAGTATTCTAAAATGATCTCTATTGTCTAGTCAAAACCTAATTAAAAATTTACTAATAAACTGTACAATTAGTCTTATTTTGAAGAGTATTTATCGTTGTAAAATCTAAAAACTTAACTATACATTTCATTTACAGGGCAACAAGAAGAAACTACATAATTTCAAGTTATTTTAGACATTAACCCACAAAGAAAGTCAACATTGACATCATGAAATATTGCTTATATACGTTCAATCTCCAATAAGTCTTTACTTTTTTTTTCTTATTCAAAATCAGTACAGTTATATCGTGATAAGATATAAGCTCATTTATCAAATATTGCACTATAAAAAGTTATTAATGTGGTCTAAAAATATAGAAATTCCATTTATGGCATCTCTCTGAACATTTACATTAAAAAAGTTATTACGTACTCTTGGTGTAAAAATCACTTGAGACTAAATCTTTTAGATGTTAACATTTTAGAAGTCATTTAAGTATACGCATTTACTAAACTAACAAGTATTATCAGTGTTCTTTAAATTATTTATCTAAAATAAATTTATATTATATATCTGTAAGTAATGAAATTAAGTTTTATCTTATATAAAAAAAAATTTAGCTGCTAAGTGATTTCATACACAATTACACGTCTAAACGCGATTCTGTTTTCTTATGACACTGAACTGATGGCGTTATGAGGCGTACCCATACGTGTGAGAACGTTGTCGAGCCACTGTAGCGGACCGTTGAGGTGCATCTCGATCCAACAAGGTGTCGATGTGACGTCCTGTCTGTGGTACTCCGCACCCCAACCCTTGACGAAGGACATTCTAAAAAATTTAAAGAAATGATTTAACAAAATTTCCAATATACATTTTTAGAGTTCCTTATTCTGATTGAACATTTTTTACCTTATGGTGCACATCTTCGTGAGTTCGTACACAGCCTCGAAACCATGGCAGACGCTCTGAGCAAGCAAGTCGGCGAATAACTGATTATCAAAAATCTTTAAGGAGCAGGTAGGCGGTATCTTGATGACGGTGCTGAGGTGAAAGCCTCGCTGGTGATTGCAGTTCCGCGACTGCACGAAGATAGCAGAATCGGAGTTGCACTCGGCGAAGAGGGCACCGCCGACGTAGTGCAGTTGCACGCCTTTGCCGATGTGGCGTCTCGTGTTCTCTATCGTGGAATTGCGATTGACGTTGGACAGCTGTCCCAGGCAGAAACGAGCGGAATTGTTGCGCGGATCGGTGAACCCGTCAACGATCACCGAGGGCGACTGACAATGGAAGACCTCGCCTACTCGGCAATTAAGCTCATAGTAGGCTATCGAGGCCCAGTAACGCGGCTCTTGGTAAGGCACTGGTGCCACGTCCTGTGTGTTGCTTATGTCCATGGCCATCATGGAGTTGGGGGACGGGGATTGTCCGTAACCCGAACCGTCCTCTGAGGGAGAGTACGCTGGCGGTGGTGTTTCGGACAGGCCGTTGTTGGTTCCATAGGGATTGTGGTTGTTAGCTGCATTAATGGGACTGGATACGGAACCGTATGAGGACACTGGTGAATTGCCACTTCCGTCCAAACTGCCACCATTGAGGCCGTTGTTGAAGTCATTCGAGTAGTAAGACATGTTCTGAGGCATGGTGGACTCACTGTGTTGTTGGAAAGTCATTGGTAATCTGCCTGGAGCAAACTCCGATTGTCTGGGTACAAGCACAGGAGGCAAAACGGGACTCTCAACTCGTTTGTAATGGTACGGGTTGATACACACTTCCTTTTGTTTGGCAGAGAAAGGGTATTGGCATATATCTAGAGGTTTCAGTTCGTGATGAGACTGCAAGTCTGGCCACCGCCAAACACGGCAATAAATCACATGAGGTAGACCCTTACGATGAGAGACTTGAAGCCTGCCATCCAGACTTCTGGGAATTGTGATACACTTGCTTGGAATTCCTGGGTTGCTCACAGCTCTTTCAAGCTCTTCAAAGGCACCTTTCTTTTTTTTTAGCTTTTTCACTAATGATTCTACTGCTTTTTCTGCCCACTTCTCATCTTCATCACCTTGTTTCCACCCTGGAAAATCAATTTTTCATTACATATTAAACAAATGGCTGATGCTATTTGTACAACAGAAATATAGTACGTTAATCCAGAGTATAAGTTCCAAAACACCTCGCTGTGATGTTTGTTTTGTTTTGATAACTGACTAGAGAAATCATATGCTATTATTATGTGTATATACTTTGTGTACAGAAATCTGTCGTACCAATAACAGAGGTATAAACAAATTACTTTTGTGAAAATTGAAATAGTACAAATTAGGATTTATGTATATTTTTCAAATTACTTATTATCTACATATTTTTCAAGTTTCATTATAATAGAATATTTTATATTTATAAAATTAATGGTACAATATCATTGAATATTTTATTTAATTATTTAATCAAATGTAAATACCTAAAAGCTTTTTTACTGCAGGACTAGTGAAGGAGAACAAATTGTTCAGTGAAGCCATCGGTCCTGATCTGGATGACCTTTCTTCATCCATTTTTGTATTGTTAGTCTGAGCTTGTGGTCACCTAGATTGATCCAGTTTCTTTTTTCTAACCTTCTGCAAAAAAGAAGTCATAAAGTTGCAAAGAGAAGAAAAACAAAGATGCTTTGTGCAAACATTTTAATTAGATACTCACAGAGCCTGTGCTGAAGATGGAGCTATTTTAAACAGTTGAGTATATTTCTGGTCCTCAGTTCAGTGGTCAATAATCATTAGAAAGGGTAGGAAGATCCAGGCATACAAGCACTCTGCAAAAAATAAAAATACAACTTAATACTTGTACCGAGACGAGACAGAGAAATACAATCAATCCATGTTCTGTTTCTTTAACTTTCTAATTTCAACCTTTGACTGTAATTGAGGGATTAATGGATTATATTATATAAATAATGGCAAAGAAAAAGACAAGAGGCAGAGAGATAAGTCATTGACAGAAAGCAGCTCTACGAAACATTTAAAGCGCTTGAGAAAGGAAGAGAGGGAGCAAGAGAGACAGAGAGAGAGAACATGTACATCGATGTGCAGTGATACTTCTAAAAATAGATGCCACTGTGCCGGAGTATCAACTCTAAGATGGCGAATTAACTGTTTTTTCTTTTTATCTTAATGGTAGCAATGTCAATTTCGTCTCTGTTCGTTTTTTCCTTTCAATCATCTGTTTTCCTACCAAAATTAACCAAGTCACTCCTGCTTGAGGCTCAGATTATTTGCTTCGCTTTGTTTACACTGTCATAAATTTTAAATCATCATCACTGTACCTACTCTTAACTTTCCTTCCTTTTTTTATGTAAGTTGAATGATCTATTTTTACGATCCAATTAGGTGTATGCCTTATCTACACCAAGATATTAATACTCCCACTTTATACTGTTTACCAACTACCCGGATCATATGATTATTACTGCTTCGAAATCAAACTACTTCTCATAACAAGAAAAAAGATTTTCGGTCCCAACAAAAAAAACATAAGTAAATATATCAAGACGCGCGCTTCCAGCTAAAATCTCGCACTATACACTTATACAAGTACACTTATATTTACATATCCAATCCAGAAGATTAGATTACACCGTTCCCATTACCCTCCTCCCTCTTCTTCGTTCTCTCTCTCTCTCTCTNTCTCTCTCTCTCTCTCTAGTCTCTCCTCGCACACACGAAAAACTTAGCACGCGCACTAACTAAAAATACTAATGCGTTCGAGCGCGCGCGTATTTCACAACGCAACTACTACTACGCTCGCCCTATTACCAGCAATTCCGGCCATTCGGCGAGGTTAAGTAAGTATAAGCCTGACGGAAAATCACACTTCAATACGGTGGCGGCGAGGAGCTTTTATTATCTAGTGCAACAGGCGGCGGCGACAGCACGCGAGGAAACCGGAGCGGATGGATATGCAGCGCGTATAATGCCGAGAAGCGGGATTGCGAAAGGAGGAGGGAGAGGTGGGGGGATGAAAGAAAGAGAAAGATGTGCGCGATGGATCTCGCGGGGATCGAGGGGAACTGTTTTATCGGGCGAGAGGGTGAGGTGATTTTTCTCTTTTTGTTTTGCTCTTCTTTTTAGGTATTACAAGTATGTAAGTAGAATTTGTAGATTTTGTTGTTGGTCTGCGGAGTGAACGGAAAAGTTCGTGCGCGCTTGCGAAGAAGAGTATATTAGATACGAATGAGAGATTAAGCATGCTAAGTATGTTTATTAAGAAATATGAAGCGTTTATTAAAACCACATGATTTTGCGTCACGCATAGTTGGTTGTTTGCCGTGGAATTCAGAATTATTTTTTTTATAGTTCGTTATATAGCAATGAACGCGCAGTTTATAAAAGTGCATAAATAAGATTTTTAAATGTCGAACGATCGATTGTTGCAAAACATATTTTTAACGATTCAATTATAATGCGAAATTTGTTTAGAATAGCGCATTGTGAAATGGTTAATAAGGTATTGCGGAGTATCGACATTGAAAGGAGTCAACGAACCTTTCTAGCGAATACCATAAATAGAAATTCTTTCGCATTTCTACGAGCAAATATACTTTTTAACTGAATACCTCTATTAATAATCTAATATTAAATCATATTTACGTACAGAGTTACCAGCTAGACGAATAAATCATGTTTTTTTCCGAATAATTTCGGTTAAGAGGAAAAACGTGGATTATATTATATACCATTACAATAACTGATCGGTCTAATCATGTGTAGCATTAAACACTAACAGTGGCACGGGTTATTTTTTTATTAAACTTCCACAGATTCTAAATCAAAACAGATAACCATATAAGTAGTATACCTAATTACGTATTCACGCCCCGAGCTGTCTGCGCGTGCGTTCGTTCATTCAAAACAGGATAATATCACCTTTAAACGAGTCGTCCGCTCTTGGACTTTTTGCACAATAACTGTACATTATTTCTTTTATACTAATAGAAGAAAAAAAATAATGCAACTGCGATTAATACCAGAACAAAGCCATATATACAGCCCACATTTTCAGCAGGTATATGTATATAATATACCTTTCATGAGGGTAATCAACCGCGCGGGATCAGGTGCGCTCGCAGGTAAAAGTTACGCACTCAAGTATAAGGTATGGGATACGATAGTCTTTTTAGTCTCCCGAAAGATTCCTTTGTGATACCTATAGCGCGTGCACGCGGCCACACACTACGCGCGGCCGGCAATTTTGGCGCCGACCTTGCCCTTGGCGGAAAAAAAGAAAAGGCTCCGGTTTCCCGCCCCTTCGGGAAAGCGTCTCTGTTCCAAAAAATTTCCACGGTCCTATGAGGATTTCCTTTTTTCTCGAAAGGATCACGCGGCTTTGTTGTTTGAAGAAATTACTTTCTTTTTATAATATTATAAGAAAATTGTTTGTAAAAAATATTTTTGTTATTGTAAAAATTGTTACTCGGCATCACTTTTAGGGAGTAACAAATTCAACTAAACAATGTTGAACAGTTCTTTAACAATGTTATTGAAAAAAATATTAATTACAGCTACTAACACAAATTTTTCGCACAAAACGAGTATCGTAGAGCTACAACAACTTGCACTACTTTTTACTGGAAAATTCCTCTCCCTACACGCTTCATCGGCTTCTTTATCCCACATTATTCCCTTTTTCTTTTACTACACACTGTGAATATTACCAAAACGAGCGAATCAAACCTGACTAACTACTCATCATCATCCTCGACGATCCTCAATGAATTCTCATCCTCCGTACATTATATCTCCACCGCCAAATTCCTCGAACCGCCTCTTCAACCCTTCCTTCCTTCCTCTCATTTCTCCCGTACTTGTATATGAAAAAAAACCGCAGCAACACCAGCAACAGCATGCAGCACACACAGCGCCGGCGTGGCGCGTACGCGCAAGTATGCGGATTTTTGCGGCGCAGCGCCGGCGCCCGCGAGCCTTCAAGAGGGATATAAGTATCGCTACGAACGGACTTGCAACTTACCCGTATAAGTATAGACGCACACACATGCGTATAATACACAGCTCTCGAGATGTAGGGTTCCGAGAAGAAGATGTGCGCTGGCCCCGATGGTCCTTGAGCTGCGGGTGGTGTGTATACGTATATATATATATATATATACACGCGTGGCTTATATTTTTCTTCGGATTAGGTGTAGCTGTGCAGTTCGGTTCGAAGATCGGTTAAAATGTCGTTTAGCTCTTCTCGGTCGATTTTAGATTTAGAACACACACACATCACGCACTGTCAAAATTTCTCGATAATCAAAGGCGACAGCATAATCACTCGAATACCATCATGTAACAATGTAACCGGGTAACCACCATCACACTGTGTACATCACATTCCACGCTTCTCTCAGCTCGCAACTCCAGCGTCAGGCGACTACTGAAGCTAGTTGTATCGCCGCTCCACTGCAGGGACGCCGCCGCCGAGCCCCTGGCGCCAAAGTGACGGTGAGGGAGGGAGAGAGAGTGAGAGAGGCGAAAGGGACCGTGCACAGTGTAATAGGACAGGAGGGTGGGAGCGTTTCGGGGCCCCGCAGATATATAGCTGCAGCACAGCACATCATGCAGGTATACCTGCTGTATATATGTATATATATATATAGTGCCGACACATGCACGCATAGGTATACCTGACGGAGGCTGTAATCCGAAAATCTCACCTAACGAGATATCGAGGAATTTTTCGGGCGGATGGTGGGGGAAAAACGCGGAGTTTTCTTTCTAGATGAGGGAAGGTTTTGGATAGAGGGTTTTTCTTTTTTTGGAGGAAAGATGGGAGATTATATCTTGGATTAATTAATGCGGGTTCTTAAATGATGATGTTATGGGGAATGTTTAAAATTTTTTTAATTCTTTCGTTGTTTATCGAATTAGCGAGAGAATTAGGCGCGGGAAATCGTTTGCTCACGTTGAGATGATTAAATTTGTTTGAATTAATCAAATTATGCTATTTTAGCATAATGCAGTAAAAAAATATTCATTCAGTAGTTTCGTTCATAATCATATATTTTTGATTCAAATTTATTATTTATTCGAATATACTGTATATCTATGTACGAATAATATGTAAAATATATAATTAAGAAATTAACATCAAAGCGAGCCAACTCTCGGAAAATAAAGTGCAAATATCCTTTAAACAGTAAATTTTCTCTCTCTAATTAATAGCCAATACACCAATCGCGAACAATGCAAAGTCAATCCTCGCCATTTACAATAATTACATCACTTAAATATCCATTTCGAGCGGACGTGCTCTTCAGAATCTTAAGATTCCGCTTCGATC